>VZSC01019250.1:441853-474210 GCA_013398225.1 Steatornis caripensis | reverse complement strand
CAAATATTCTTAAATCACCAAACCCACCTTCATCATCGCTCGTGCACTGGACTCGATCCCGGTACTTGCCAGGGATTACTTGAGGGACAGTAAACGTTCACAACTCACGTTAAAACCCACCGTCCTGTCAGAGCTCCCTGGCATCTTTCAAGATCAAGACTTAGGAGTTTCATCAGCTCAGAGCTACTTGAACAGAATTGTTACTATTTACATTTCTTTAAAAAGTAAATTCATGAAGTCTCAAAACCTCCCTACTATTTTTTCTCTAGTCTCGCACTTAATATTTCTGCTCGATACTTGTATGGGAAGATGTTGGCACCTTTATAATCCCCAAAGATAGGCAACGATAGGTAACAGGATATTTTGTGCAGCAGTTATTTCAGGACCCCAAACATTTACTAGGTTCAGACAAGGTAAAGGTAACAAACACATTTTGCAGGTACGTAGCAGCGCTGTTATTCCCTGCTATTTTAGGCAAGCACATCATAAAATCTCTTCTATAAACTTTGATTAACTTGGGTTACTGTTAAAGTAGCCAGACTTTTTTATCCACGATTTTTACAACAGGAAGAACCCTACTCTAAGTTTACGTCTTGCGTTTCTTTTCAGAAAATTTTTAAAGATGTCCTCTTCCTCCTGCCCTCATCTCCAGGAAGACTTTCCCACCTCCCTCCCTCCTCCTCCTTTTCTTCCTCCCTCGCATTCAACTGACGAGGTGGGGGGGGGAGGTGGGGGGGAATGGTCTTTGTCATTCCCTCTCTTTCTGACACAAATGAAATGGGCTTTTCTTCTATCAGCTGTTCACGGAGGAGATACCCAGTGCCTCTTTGAGAAACACAAGAAATACTGAGCTCTCAGAGCAAAGAGCTATAGGTTAGCATGTAAAATTTAAACCTCTCTAGAGTAAATACTCACTGAGCAGTCTCCTTAGGTCCTGCTCACATTCCCATGTCACCCATATGTCCCAACACTAACACATGGTTTAATGCTAAAAATACCCCTGCAAGGCACTATTTTGGGCTCTGTGCGGTTGTCCTGCAAACTCAGCAAAACACTAGGAATCGAACTAGCTGATTTCTGCCTCATACATCCTCGCCTACAATCAACTGGTACCAAATAAACCTCCCAATTACAGCATTTCAGAGACCCCAGCTCAAGAAGGTAGTTTTTAAGTATGTAAGTTTTAGTAAGTCAACTCGTTGAGAACCGTATTGAAAAAACCCAGTATTATCTCCCAGTAATGTTCTAGTACACCTATGTAACCCAGTTATCTACGCAACCATAGACGTGACTGGTTGTGGCCATGCAATTCTATAGATAAGCAAGCAGAATATCCATCTAAAACTCTTAGAACTAAATAGTCACAGAAACACTGCCAGAACAGCACAATAAAAACAAATCTTTGGCCATAATGCTGGTAGAGACCATGCTGCATAAACACAGAAAAGAGAGCCACAAGTAAGAAATTACCATATGTATACAGACATCTTTCAAGCACACTTTAGCGCCTGTCATAAGCGGACCTGATAAAATTAACCCGTACAGAGAAGGCTAACATAAAACCCTATACCAATTTATGCACTTAATACCGGATTCGAGTGTTATACTGGAAGGTCTTGAGTATGTTCTTCTGCAAAGTAGTGAAGCTCACCCTCATTTAGCAGCTACCCATTACCCCAAATTACTGCCATTCAGATGTCAATCAGTAAGGATGCACTACAGGAATTAAAGAAGTCATTTACCACAAGTATTCCCGCAAAGACTGCACTGTCTTTATTTCTTCACTTATTCTGTATACATTTTTATCCCTTCAAAAATATTTTTCACTTTTTGATTTCCACTTCAATACTTCACTATGATTCAGAAATATACAGCTTTTCCAAGGGAAAAGAAAAAAATAAAACAAACCTGGTTCACTATTTCACATCTGTAAATCACAAGATCTATGCGAAGACTGCTTTTAGTTCAGCCACAGTTCCCTCAACTCTTGCTAACCAATGGTGAAATGAATCTTGAATGCTTTTAAAGTGCTAAACATAATTTCCTTATCTTAAATATGAATATTCAAACATAATAGCAACCATTAGGTCAAGTCTATGCAAAAGGATATTTTTTAGTGGTTTATTTGTTTTTCGACTCCTGACACATTGTTTTAAACAAATCTGCTGATCTTTCAGATAAAAGCAGAATTTTCACTGGAGAAAAGCATTGCAGTTTGTCAATTGAAGGTAGTTTTTGCTCAAAAAATATGCGATCATGAGAAAGCCAAGAGTTCCTACTCTCCTTTTCCTATTGCTGATTGAAAAGGCTAGGCTAGGAAAAAAATAATTTATGATCTATAACAAAACTAAAAACTGTAACATAGCTCCTTCATTTCCAGGTAACTCCTTTGATGAACTTCAAGCTAAGGTATGATTCAAAATTTGTTTTTTTATCATGCACTTTGATATAAATAAAAGACTTTAATTTGTTCAAATTAAAAAAATTAACTTTGACAAAATTATACAGCAAGATATTTACAAAGATATTTTTTATTCTTTCATAAAATGCATTTAATAAAGTTTAAGACCCCACAGTTTTAGACTTCTTAAGTACAGAAAGCATATTTCTTAAATCAGCAAATGTTCTTCCCTGATAAATCTAAAACGTTATTTCCCTTTGAAAAAGAAAAAATAAATTATCATCTAGGATGTACTGAGAGTCTAAAAAAGAGAACACATTTAGTAAGCAAGATTACAAAACAAATCAGATTTCATCCTACATTCACTTTACTTTCATAGAGCAATAAATAATAAATAGAGTGATAGAAGTCTCTCCCCATGTAGAAAAGAAAGTTATTCAGAAATACAGCTTCAACAGATAAGGATCCACCCTGTTCCAGCCTGGATTGTGGCGAAAGTGAGAGGTAAAACCCCAACAGCAACCACAAAGTCCACGCAGTTGGACAGCGTATCACCTTCCACCTAGCCCCTTGTTTTAAATTTGGCTACTCTTCCCCAAATGATGGTGATTTCTTAAAAAATTAAATATATTTTTAAACTTACACAGAACAAGCAACATGGATTATCTTTTCCGCTATAATAATTTCCATTGCCATACTCTATATATTTATAGTGCTAATATTTTTTTTACCAACTTAAGATACAAAACTATTTGTTTTGTATCTTACAAACATACATATGAAGAAACAAAACAGAATATAAAGTATTGAGAAAAAATAAATGAAAAATAACCATAATTTCTAGTTAAACTGGAAAAATCCAGTTTTGTTTCATTTTCTCTTAATGTCTTCTCTTAAATGTAAATTTGACTGGTTATTGCATTGCTTTTAAAAAATTTTGATACACAAAACCATATATGAGCGTACACATCTCACCAATGAATGCAAAATGTTGCATTCCATAGCTAATAATTATTTCTTAAAATATGTAATCAATACAACTTTTCACATATTATTTCCTTTATTCTGCTCTTAGCTATAATTATATGTCTTTAGATAATATTAATACCAGGTTTGGTTATGTCAAAGGTATTCTTTCCTTACTTGTTGATGACCTGATTTTGAAGTAGACCATTCTGAGACACACGAGAAGTGACTTGAAGATAAAGATATGGGTCTCCATACAGTCAAATTCTAAGAAAGTTCTTCGATCGACAGTCAATGTATTTTAAGGCCGAGTGCTTCAGTAAGGGTGTTCTGGGTTGGGCAAGTGATACTGGAGCTACACATAATCGATACAAGTAGGTAGGAAAGCGATGAGGTTTGATGTCTTAGAAGCTGCGATTAAAATTGATTACACTTTTGAAAAATACTTGACATAAAATATTAAATCATGTAAGTGGCATTCTCCATCTCTCCACACACTCATCCAGTCTGTATGTCTTCAGCCTCTCGTCACAACCCGAGCCTCCTCAGCACTGACCCGAGAAGACCTGAGTGCAACTGCCTAGGACGGCTCAGCTCCCCCGGTTTCACCAAAACTGAGCCCGCTTTTGTCATGGGAGATAACTGGTACCTTGCAAGCTCACACCCCTAGGGCTAGATCCAGACAAGGTGACTAGTAAATGTGGACCTGATAGCCAACATATAAAACTCATAGGTGTTATGAATAACCAAAACCAAACACACACAGAAAGCCTGCTGGTACCGAGAGGAACCGTTTCTTCGCCGTTTCTTAGTATATTTAACCAAAAGATTTGCACTACTACAACACAGATAGATGACTTCACACCGGCACCTGAGCAAGGTGGTCAAACAGGACCTTCACCCTGATCTCAGTTTTCCTAGGTGTACCAAACGCAAGTTATTCAAAGCTAAAAATCTGAGCCGTTCAGCTTGTGCAGGGAAAACACAGCACAAACTAAAAGTCAGTTTCTTCCTAAGGATCTTCGTTTTCACCAACATCTCTGACAGGTACCGTAATTTTCATTATTCTAATTCGTAGTTAAAAGCCTGCTTAGTTTGCTTATTAATGCAAACTTTTGAGCTGTTTGCATCTATCTTCTGAGAAACACAACCAAAACTATTACGTGTAATCTTAATTTTTAAACAAATGTTGTCGAACTATAAGGAAAGAATACCTTGAAAAAAAATTAATGCCTTTTGATGAATCTTTGCTTTCTAAAAATGTTTTCCGCTAAAACTTTCTCACGTGTGTTGATCTATAGCATAATTTTTAAACTTAAAAAAAATCACTCAGTATGGAATTAAAGTAAGCATAACATTTAGATGAGGTTGAAAGGTGGTTAAAGGGGTAAGATTTTAAATGCAAACAGAATAATAATTAATTGCTAAGGTGCTTTTGGGAGAAATCACACACTTGACCCAAGCTGAAGGCTGAAATATTAATCTGTTTCTATGACAGAGATCAAGCTTCATAGTCGCTTTTTATCCTCCTCATAATAGAAGCAACAGTTGTAAACCATAATGTTATAGTTCAAACAATGCCCCCCCTAAGACTTCAAATTTATTATAGCATTCATCTCCAAGACAAAAGACCTGGTACAGGAAAAAAGCTCTTTTTAGCAAAAAGCATGGTTGTTATTTATGGCTCAGATGCGAAGAATGAGTTTGGGGAATTTATCAGAGATGAAGGTATGAAATGTTTTAGCTTGTTCTTCTCTCTCTAATCCATAAACCATTTTCCCAGCCACCCAAGTGAATTCTAATGGAACAGGAGTGATGAAATAATATTTTCCTAGCCCTTTAACACTTTGCCTACTGTGTGCATTGTGTGACTTGTTCAGGGAAAACACAGGAGCTTATAGTTACAAATCTTTTAAATCAGAAAGTAAAATGATCTTGTTAATAAATTATGTAAAACGGCCTTGTGGGAAGATTCAACATACCACCGAGTTCCTGTGCCCACTATCAAACTGTATTCACTCACAACTGTTCTTACAAAGGACATTTTTTTATTAATCTTTCGTTTGATAGTAATGTGACTTTCCTGCGGATGCCTTGGAGTTATCCAGTCAGCCCAGAACTACCTAAGTTGCTCTGGGTAGCAGGAAGGAGAACAAAGGTTACTGAAGAGCCCCTTAGTTTGCTGAATACTAATACTAATACTAATACTAATAAAAGATGCAGTATGAGACCATGTGGCTTTTTTGTTTTCTGACATGTAACCACTGCCTTGCCTGCTTACATTTTATGGCAAGTAGTATTGCTGGGACAGAGATGTTGAAGACTGCTGCCCTCACCTCCTGATCGCCATTATGCAGATTTATTTTCAGATAAAACTTATTTCCCCCTCCCTCTCGGTTTTTGCTGAGTCCCGCGGCTTTGTAAGCCCCCCCATCACCACCAGTGCCATCCATCCCAGATGCTCCTTCCACACACAACAGATTCACAGAAGAGCATCTATTTGTGCGAAGCTACAGTGGTGCTTTACTGGACACCCTTAAAGCTTTGTTATGGTAACAAACTTGTTCCGGTCTTCTCCTCTTGAATACCTAAGTAAGCCTAAATAATGGAGTGGTAGTCTCAGGTGGTTCAGATGTTTCAGCTGCAGACCTTGAACCTTAGGTCCCAAAAGTCTTGAGGGTGAAGTTTTTCTACGGAATACATTAGGTTCAAACTGCAGCTGGGCTTCAGGAATCCCTTAGTACTTGGCACAAGAGTTAAGCTATTTTTGTATCCATATACACGGACAAAGAAGTTGGGGGCCACTGGTACAAGAGCATATGTCATTTCATTTGTGGAACGACAGAAAGGATTAGACCAAGTTCAACAAGACTTCGATTGGAAGCAATGTCTGCCATTAGCCATTACTTAATTGTTATGCTGATAAAATTTCAACAGATCTAGCCTACTATTCCTTTAAATCTCTTTCCCTATTACCCTTCTTCTACAACATCTACAGCAAACGGCATATTACTCTTCTGTGACACGTCGACTCCTCCATTTAATAATATATGCCTAATTATATTGCCAGGTCCTGTCTTGCTGAAGTCAACTGGAGACTTGCCAATGGCTTTCCTGAATATAGAAACATACACACACAATGAAATAAGACAGAGGAAATACGTTACAGATAAATTGTTTCTCCTCTACCTCATTTTACATCATATTTCAAAAGAGATATACATTGACTTCAAAACAATGAAACTAAGCTATTCATAAGAACAAGAAACTGCAGAGTAGCCAGTAGGAAAAACAAAAAAAAACCTCACTTAACAAATAAAGTGAGTAGGAAAGAGATAACATATCATCAATCCCTCAACTTTTTCTTTTCTTTCTTTCCTTCTTTCTTTCTTAGGGTGGGGTATTCATGTACCTTCCATTTGCACACACTTTTTGCCTTCGTTGAAAAATAATCAAGTTCTATGACTGCCTTTAGCTTTGCCATGATTCTCATTTATAAAAATATTTTCCTCTTTCTTCCTGTGTGAAGGAATCGTCTACAGGAAAATTGTATAATTGCTTTTTTTCTTCTAAGTGCAATATTATCAACTCTGTTTTAAGTTCACTCTCCGAGCTGGGAGAACATGCAAGAGCAAGAACTCTTCTGTTCATTAAAGTATAAATTGCGCACCCACTCTGCTACAGATTTGCGTTTCTTTTCTTCCATTCCCCATCTAAGAAACGTCAACTAAAGAAAGCCATCGCTTTTACAATCATCAAAGGCCCATCCCTTCCCTCCAACACATTCTTTCTACGGCCCTCCTCCAAATTGGGCTGGGGGTTGGGGGAGAGAAGAAGGAGGGGGAAAGAGGGAGAGGGGAGGAGAGATATTTTAATCTGGATCAATTACTAATCTGATTCACAGCGCAGCCCCAGAAACAGCGGTAGCACGTAAAATTGAGTGAACAGCACAGAAACAGGAGTGGCACAAGGCTGGCCACTCTTGGAAGCGTGTGTGAAACTGCTGCCCAGCCCTGCTGGTTGGGCTGGACGCATACAGTCTTCCCCCTAAGACTGGGACCTATTAAGAGCGAATCTGCAACGGAGGACAAGGCTCACTACGTCTCTGTTGTAAAAGCAAGCCGGCCGCTCTCTTTACAATCTATTCATGCCAGTAACCCACAAAGCAAAATGCTTTCCTGATTTTTTGCAGGCTGCTTTCCTCTTCGGAAGAAGGCAACGTGACAGCATAAACCCATCTTCAGCAGGGGAAAAAAAGCTTTAGTAACACAACATTTTTTCTCTTAATAAATCATTTTTAATGACTTCCAATAAATCATCTTGTAATCACACTCCTTTACCACTTAAGCCAGTCAAAGTATACCTCTCTCAGTTAAAATATTAATGTATTCACATTTCATGTAAAATTATAATAACTTGTAGAGAGAGAAACTAACTGGAGAGAAATCAGCTTAATTCATTTGAGAAAGCAAAGGTTATACTGTAAGTTTTAAAAGTTTTTCTAGCCATAAGTAGTCTATAATTGCCCCTCTATATTTCAGACACCATTCCTGATCAGAATTTAACTGCTCCATGTGCAGATATACATGCTCCCTGGACACATCCATTTTCACATGCATACACAAACGTAATACACATAAACCGCACTGTTTTGTCAGTTTAGTAACATTCCAAGCACTTCTGAAGCAGCAGATTATGCAAAAAGACCTGGTGAAATGAGGCGTTTAACACTGTAACTTCCCATCACATATTTCGCATTCCCAATGTCCTGCAGGAATTCTGAAGATTTTGATGGTTTCTTTTTCTCTACAGTTTCATCGCGGTGATTTCTGAACTACAATTTACATCTGCATCACACTACTTTGCCCTGACACAGAAATGAAAGTTAATTAGTTTCTATGACAACCTGATGCATGAAAGGACCACAGGTTCTTTCACATTTGTAAATACATTCCAACTTAGTATTCAGGGTGCAGTGCATATCAGCATTAAGTACAAATAGCATGAGTTTGTTTTTAGTACGGCAGAAAAAAGGACTTAAGTCAGATGACGTGATTCATCGAAGCATACATTTGTCAATGAACAGATGAGTCCCGATTTACTTCCCTCCTCTTTAAAGAAGTCTCCAAACTTCCATCAGAAAAGAGTATTTAGATGTCAACTGGCATTCCCTTTAACAGGTTGGTCAGAAACTCAGGACCAAAACCAATGGAGTTGTTTTTTCACTTTAGTTTTGCAGCACAGCATTGAATATTTTTTGCTTTTATAACAATACCTAGCTATAAAAGTATTTCAAGGTATGCAGTATTATTCAGAATCAAAAATCAATGCAAATAATAAGCTTAACGGAGCAGCCTTTGAGTTAATGCTGTGCTTTGACTCCCACAATCATCTACGCTAGTTTTTTTCAGAACAGGTCCCCAGAATAAAACCCCAAAGGAATATGTATTCCAAAACATTCCTTCCTTTTTAAAAACGCCATCGTGAAATTTAACTGTGGACGTGTCCTGCTTTTACTCACGCGTTCAATGCAACAGACAATTGTTCCTCATCATACTGAACACCCGAGATCCTCAAGCACCAGAACCTCCCCGTGATCGTAGCCAGGCCTCCTGCTCCCCAGGAGGAGCTGCGGGAGGAGGACTCGGCAACACTTCTCGCATCAAGATTGCCCTGCAACACCTCACCGAGACAGTCCGGCCTGTCTTTTCTCCGGGAGCAACAAGGTGCCAGGCCTGGGAGAGCCAAACGAAGAGCGAGACAGAATGAGTCCATGAAGGGACTCTACGGGAAAGACCTGCAGACATGGTTTCCCAGGCATCAGCTGCCCGTGAACTGCACGGGTATGCCAGTTGTGGTAACTCTTGAAACCTACTGTACATTTACAGGTTTTCTTCTAGCAAGGAGACAGCATTGGGAAGATGTGTAAATATTGCACCTATTCTTCTCCCAGGAAAACCAGGACTGCATCCTTTCCCCAGCGCAAACATGGGTCACCTAAGTGGAGTCTGTTGAGCAGGGGAAAATTGTATCCTGAAGGTATTCCGGACAAGAGAAGAGAAAAAGTCTTTACGCATCAGCATCAGATGATCTGCCCATATTGCTTGTATTCTTACAAAGCAGTTGGATTAGGTTTTGTTGTAGCCGTTGCAAACATTTTCTAAATAATATGGACAGTATATAATTCAAGCCACGCGCATAACTACTATGACCAAATCAGGTTACTTATTCTATAACCAGAGAAGCAAAGGAAGAGGAGAAGGACGTATACAAAAAAGGAGATCATTACTATTATTCTCTGACTTATTTGAAAATGAGGGAAGTAGTGTCACAAGAGCAAGCTAGAGCTGAGATACGAACGCAGATGTTCCTCCCTCTCTGCGCCCAGAGGTAGAAGAATCCCTCCGAGTAATTTCCCAGTAAGACACTGATGCAAATAACGAGCTGTTATTCCACCTAATGATGGGCTCAGTTTGGGGGGACCCCTGAATTTGTAAAGACTTCCAAGATTCCTTCTTCGACAACTGAAATCTAATTACCAACGTACACACAAGCTATTTTCTTCCACCTCAGCTCCAAGGCTTGTAAAACATGGGGCTCCTGGATTCTAATCAGAAACCCCGAAACCTATCAACAATGTGTAACTTACAGATGCCCTTCAGTGCATCAGAATGCTTTTAGTACAGCTCTAAAATCCTAAATCACACTGCATTATTTATCTCCGAACTTCCTCATATTTTAGATGTCATGGTGTCAGACTAAGTAATAAAAAGTTTAAAAGCTAATAACTGCACTCGACTACGCCTGAACACTGTATTTAAGACTGAAAATACTGATGGGATATTTATATTTCCAAATTAAGGAATAATTACTTTTCTTCCTTTTTTTTTTTTTTTTGCCAGTAAACCAGAATTTAGACTTAAGACTTCAGTCACAATGAAAATGCGACTATGTAATCCCCAGTATGCACAGATGCAACTGTAAGCTAATCATAAAAAATAGTATTTCAGATGATCACATGTTTTTCAGCTTCATCTGCTCTTTCAGAGATTTTTCTTAACTATAAATTGAGCACTGAAACTTCATTTGCTTCCCACACTAAATTGCCTCCAAGATTTTATATTCATTAAAATAAATGCCACAAGTTGCATTTTTAGACTGTGGAACTTTATCCTCATAAAATAGCATATTACAGCTAAATCCTCACGTACAGGTAAAGAATAAAGACAAATACGAGTTATGCTAGCAGATCAAGTACTTTTCCTAACATCAGGAAATAAGTGGCTCCTTTCACCTTAAAAAATTAGTATGAAAATGCTTCACCTCTCAAAAATAACAAAAGCCACTTAAATACTAGCAAGTCATGCCTGACGTTTGTATAAAAACAAAAATAATCTGCTGTCAGCAAAATGTCCAAGTGCCTCTGTCACTCCTCTTGAACATGAACCTTTCCTTGACTACAAGGGTTTTGCTGTTACACTACACTCATTAGAATGGAATTTGTGTTAACTTCCATGTACCACGACTTACTAATAGGATTGCTAGCAATTATTATACTGAAATGAAATCAGCACAAACTATTAGATCTGTTTAAACAAGTTAAAAATAAACCTTGATTAAATGTTCTTTTTAAAGACACTGCTCATTAGGGCTGCAGGGCCTTCCGATAAATTGGTGTTTCATTAACATCAAAGCATGAATCAAGTTTAAACTCACTTACCAAACAAGTTATACTTAAAAAACAGCTTTAAAAAATAACCTGGACTACAACCATCACATAAGATAGGAACTAAATGGGCTCCTTATTTACCGAGCTTCGGAGATTTCAAAAGGGAAAATGCTTTCCATGAGGCAGGAGGGAAAGGATATAGAGCAGAACTGTTGGTACCCACCAGCACGGGATTTATTCCCTGAGCTGGGATGCACGTTGCAGTTTGCTAGTACGGAGTTGGAAAGGCACTGTGGGTACTTGCAAAAGAGGACAAAAGCACACTGTTTACTTCCAGTGTTCTTACCTATAGAGAAATGAAAATCAAAAGCAAAAAGCAAATGGAGTTGAAACTTGAATAGGGCTTAGGCAAGCCGTGCATATTTGCTTGACTATTTGTCATTTTCTGTTCCTAAACCTATTGTCTGTCCTGTAGGCTGAGGATATACATGTTATGTGAAATAAGCGTAATGAAAGGATGGAGGTTAAAAGTGACAAAAGCTCGCAAAGCTGCCTGAGAGGAAAATTCTTGTTTTCCCAAGCATGCTGCAACGTTGTAGTTTATCCTAAGAACTCAGGCTTGGCAATTTTATCACATGTATTCAAAAAATAGTCTAATTAACAATTCTCCTGCCACCCCTCTCTAATGTGAAGAAAGACTTTACATGCTTTTTGAAAAGACAATGCTGAACTGGGCAGCTCCTCAATGTAACGATGATTTTTTACCGCTGTACTGCAGTCATAAGAATTATTAAAAAAAACGGATTAACAGTAACTCAGTATAAACAAATGCGCTCATTACGTTATGCCATGTAGCACGTGTATTTTGAAAAGCAGTTTTTAAATGGCTTTTCGATATCACTATCATAACAGATCATGCAGTAATTTTAACCGTAACATAGTCTGTCCCTTTCTTCTGATATCTCCTAAAATATACTAGCTACCTTTCCCGCACCAGTATTGCAAAATTGTTCTGGTTTAAAAGGGAACAAACCTCTCAGTTTAAGTAATTAATATTCTTTAATTAAATTCACCAAGCCATAGACAATGAATTCTTTATAAAACTGTGAGCTTGCCTAAAGCAACAAAGTCACACTTTTGTTAAAGCATTTTTAGTGTGTATTTTGCACAATTTTTTAAAGTTTAACCTCTGTGGATCAATGTGCTTCCTTAAAAGACTTTAATAAATTAAAGTGCAGAGAGCTTTTTTTCACCAGGCAGAAAAAGCTGATGAGACAGGTTTAGTTTAATCTCAGGCAATAGAAGTCATTAACCATTCTCTCAGGGATTAAAATATAGCTTGCCCTTTTCTTCTCTCACTTATCATTAGCATCACTTTAATCTCCCAGCGTTTCACACTGCTATTTTAATCATTACTTACTGCCTTTTGACAAGTGCAGAACATGCTTTTTCTCATTGAGGCAATATCCTGGTTTTAGCTGACAAATGTAGGACATAATGTAAAAATATCAAAGTGACATCTCTTAAACACACCTTCATCATAAAAATCTCTAAAGTTACAATATTCCTTTGTCTAATGTTTCTATTGAAATTATCATTTGAAAGGTTTCTCTCTTCCACAGAGGCAAAAGTTTGTTCTAAATAACACAACAACTAATTTCAGTCGACTGATACGGAGAGTACAAACATTTCAGGGATTTTAAAAATACACACCCTAATATTTTTGTATATCCAAGATACACGATCATAATTTTTCAGGTATTTCTTGTAGGTAGAAATATTCTTCCAACATAACCAGCCAGAACTCAAATGCATCATGTGAAATGCTGACCTGCATTATTTGATATTTTATTGTTCACTAGCCTTGGAAAAAAATAAACTAAGTATCTTTCTCTGTCACTTACGTATTTGTCACTTACTTGCTTTCAAGATGAATTTCAGAGGGGGGGAGGTGGTGAAGTTAATGTCATATATAATACTGTTTTGAGCAAAAGCAACATAAAAAGCTTTCAAATTTTGTACTGAATATTTTACTTGAACCTCCTCAGACACATTTTAAACGCTATAATCCTTCCAGTTTTAGAAAACCCTACAAAGTTTACTCACAGCTCTACAACTTTTATTTCAATTTAACACTAAATACCTTATCCAGGGTACAAAGTGTGGCCAAATGTTCCATATTACAAACAGAATCCCACAGGATTCATACGTTTATTCCCTTTCCTGTCATCCTTAGCTTTAAGCAAACGGATAACTAAAAGATTTGAAATACTTTCTTTGAAATTCTTTTTTGATTCAAAAAGATAACTAACAAAAATAAATCGGTAATGACAGAACTCAAGAAATTATTTTAGTTAGTACTAACACAGTTCCTAATGTTTGGCCCCAAGCTCTTTAATCTAGTCCATCTGTAATGATCTCATGGTACTTTCAACCATTATTTAACTGTTAGAAGAAAAAAAACTATGTTGCACTATATGTTTCAACAATAAAATCCTTTCTTAAGCTTCACAAAGCAGAACAATTCATTATTTGATCTCTTTCCAGGTTCAAAGTCTGTCTTATTGCAGTACTTCAAAGAAATATGTAATCAAAGACAAACAGCTGTGAAAACAATCTTTTATTACTTTATTATCATCTAGCATATATCTTTAGGGTAAACCAATGAAAATACTATACAAATAAAACAAATATTTCTTTTAAATTTCTCCTTAGCTATAAATAGACATGTACTTATAATCATTTCAAGGTAGGGTCCCGTCCTAGAAGGTGCAACTACAACCCCCACCCCGATATTTCACAAGATCCTGCCTTACACTAATTAGGCCTCAATTCTGCAAAAACCCAAGCATGCAAGTAATTTCATATTTATGAACTGATTTATATCTTTCAGTTGCAATGTTAATAGGAGTAGTTTTTAGCCTGTGAATTGTATTTATAGCTGTGCAGCCATACTTTAATATCCCATACCATATATTACATTACTTAGAACAATATTCAGGTTGTCACATCAAGCATTTTGAAATTGAGAAATATCAGAAGATGGCTTCTGATGTAATCTGAATTCTGCCTCCTCGTGCGTGTTACGTTATGTAATATTTTTTTAATTGTTTGATCACATGGTGTTTTTTCTAAAGTTGCTATGTTTTAGCCCATGCTCTGGATAGGCTGTACTAGGGAAATGGGTGGCTGGTTATTCAGTGATTTTGTATGCATCATCCAGCTAGCAGACCACACCTTGTTCACAGTTTATCAGACAAGAAATACAGGAATAATTGGCTTCTTGTGCTCTGTTTTAAGACGCTCACCATCAACTTCACAGATTCCAACTGAAACAAGAAGATTATATTCCTAATACGTACCTACACATACTATTTCACATATAGCACAAAATAACCATCGGTAAACCAGCACAGAAAGGCTTCCTTATCTTGGCCGAGAGAATCAGTGAGAAAAATGGCACTAGGATTCAGGAACTTTCACTCTCCCCACATGCACATTCCTCTGCTACGCTAACAAACATGCTGAGCAGCCACTACTCCCATTGATTTCAGTGGCTGCAAGGAGAATAACAACTGCTGCAAGTAAGAGCCCACATATCTCAAGCTGAGCACCCTGAAAATGAATTATATGCAGTTAGTGGCCATCTGCCAAATGTTTTAATTGAGTTGCGCAGCATCACACAGAAAGCCTGTGACAGAAACAGGGATAACACTGGGTTTGCCAAAGTGTCTTTCTCTTGACTCAATCACAAAAGCATCCTCTCTCTTTTTGCAGTCCCTGATTTGTTCCAGTTCCTACAGAAAATGAGCCAAAGCTCCTATAAACAACCACACTGTGCACCGAAATAGATGGGTATGCCAAATAAAAAATAGCATCTCATACATAAATTAAAAACCGTACCCTAATATTAACAACTTAGTGCGAAAGTTCTGTGGGCAATCAAAGTTGGGCATGCAGGACTTTTCAGGACTTGGTTTTGTGATTTGAATCATATAAACACATACTCCAGTCTTGCCTCACAGTACACCAGAGTTAGTTGATTATTTAGCCTTCATCATTGCATAAAATATCAAGTTACTGAACATCATCTTCAAATAAATAGCAAAAGGTTGTAGGAGATGAAACGAGTTTTCAGGGCCACAAGACCAGGTCTAGCAGATCCAGGCTATGAAGAGTTCTGTTCATCCTGTCCTCCTCTATTTCCTTCCTCTGGAGACTCCCCTCAAAGTTGGCAGAACTGGACCTCTTGAGTCCACATACTTAGTTTGATTTGCTATTAGGATCCTTTTCTACTTTTCTTCATTTTCCTGACCACATACCAGCCCTACATTAGGATGGTCAAAATAAATTATTTTGGCCGTCTAACAGAATTGTATTGAGGAATACAAGCAAGAAGAAGAAAAACAGTGTATTTCAAAAGCATTGGCCTTAGCTACCCCACACTGGAGGTCAACACCAACAAGAAAAAGCATTTCTTGGGGAAAGATTCCCTATCTTTCTTCCCACAATTTTCAGTTCCGGTCACAAGGCTCAAAAAGCAGAAGGTTCTTAACAATTTCACAGAACAAGATTTTCTTGAGAGAATTAAGCAGCCTGTAATACATCAAGTATAGAGATAAAGATCACAATGATCTGACTACAAACTAAACCACCTTGCCTTCAAACAGGTTTAAGTTTAGGATCAGCACAGTAAACATCATTGAGTTCTCCACAAAGAGCTTAGCTATGCCGCCAGGAATGCAACGTCAAATGCTGCTAAGGTCTAAGAATCACCGCAGCATGAAACATTTTTGGAAACACCTTCCTGAAAATTGATACTCAACATCCCAGACTTTAAAAGAGAAGGAAAATAAAGTTACATTCTGAGCTGCTGAGCCAACTGTATTCCGATTTGAGATCTCACAGGATACGTGCCTGACTTCCTCTCACGTTGACGCCAATACCATCAGAAGTACCTATGAGTCTAAAGCAATGTTACGGTACAAAATGTATCTTTCACTAGTTACGGTTAGTATCCCCTCAATCACATAATGTGGTGTCTCTCCAGCAAATTAATAGTTGTTGTAGTGGTTTTCCTTGAGCTTCCTAAAGCTACCTGACAGTCCACTCTGGAATGAACCGGTAAGGTGGACTGAAAATTGAATTTGATTTAACAAACTCCAAATTCCTCACTGCACGATAAATTTAACTAGAAACTTTAAGATTATGTTAGTGTAAGGATTACTATGGACGTATTTAAAATAGAAAGACATAAACACCTGGTTATCCAAGAAGCCTTTGTCAACCTGGGGTCAGGTAATTACCCAAAGTGAGCATCTCTTTTGCAACAATGATTTCTAAGTCCACAAAGCATATCCCACCAGTTTTTCTTGTGTCCTACAAAATCAGCTACAGAAGAAGAATTATTTCACCTAATGTAGGCCTCAGCATTTGTAGGTAGTAGATGAAATTAATTCTGTAACATTTTTTATAATGCAACTTGTAAGTCAGAAAAATAGGAGAAAATACTTCTTTCACTCCTACAATCTGAACTTTAAGTCAACTTATGTATTCTTTTATACATTTATATATGTGGGGGTCATTTTCTGGAGACCAACTGTAAACTTTCAGAAATCTAATGTATTTCAAAATAGTTCTGCTGCATCAGTTTACATTTAACAGGTCACACAGACATTTCACGAAAGGGCTAGGAAAGTTAACCATGTATTTGGTCAAGCAGTAGACTAAAAATCATTACTCTAGGTCCTTTTAGCCATGGATTCTCTCATTCACTGTTTAAAATATGATACTGTAATTCAGCTAGAAAGGCTTTTCACATTCTTGTGACAAACATTCTCCCCTCAAATACTTGTAATCTACCTATACAAAAGCTGACTAGATGTTGTATCTACTCATAATCCTTGGGAAAAAAAGTATCCTGCCGGACACAGACAATCAACTCCTATTGCATATTGCTATGTGAATGTGCCATCTTTCCTTAGATAGATGCAAAGTGCCAAACCAAGCAGAAAAACAAAAGGGTTGCAAAAATTTCTTTTACAAAAAGTGGAAGATGTTGCTTTACACAGTTCAACCAACTAATCAAATCGTTGAGAGATCTGCCACTGAATTCAATTAGAACAGAACAGTGCCTTTGGTTACATGAGTTTCTGTATACATAAATTTTACAAGCTGGTAGACCGACTCAGCAGAAACAAACAGATGATATCAGCAAAGGTAGTCTTCAAAGGTTAATGCTTAAAACGAGAATCAAAATAAGGTAGCACAAGAAAAAAAAGAGCAACAGACATTTGCCCTCAGTCTCAGTTCCACCCACCTTTATAAGGAGCGGTGTCAAGTCACGTCTTTTTTCTTTTCTTACCAAATTATAGCCCTTCCAACAAGTAATTATGTAAAGGGAGAGCGAAACTGAGATTGGGTTAGTCACTTGCTTACAAGTAAACAGGCACTAGTTACTGACTGAAGACATTACTATTCTTTTAATTATTATTATAAGCACACTCTTACCAGATACCCATATTCACTCAAGTGTTCAGGGATTTTGTTGTAAAACTGGGATGGAAAAAATTCAACGTGCACCATTCCCTTAGTGTCACGTGGGTTACAGAGCCACGGATGAGAAAGATTTCCAGATCTACATTGCTCAAAATACATGCTCGGTGTTCCACCACAAAAGTTATGTTTAAGTGCTGAGCTGCTCATGAAAGCTACTTTGTCTTCACTTTTAGATGCTTCCTAAAATACTCTCTTTCTATCTGAATGCTTCAGTTAATCTGGAGCATGGTTGCTTTTGCTCACAGTAAGGAACCTGAAGACTCATCTACATTTAACAAAAGAGTAAACACAGAAGCTGTAAAATGCCTCAGCGCATTATGAGAGTTCTCATTGGTATCTATGCAGTTTCCTGTACAGCATTCTCCATTCCAGCACGGCAAACCTGTGGTTGACCCTCCTTCTGATTCCAGTATGCTATTCCAGGTAATAATTTCTTATCTATAATACTATGATAAATAAAGGCTTGAAGCACATCTAAACGGAACAGCAGAAAAGCAACTGAACTAAAATGCAAGCAAAGTTAATACGTCTTTCTAGGATAGGATTGCTGAGAGCATCTTTCCAGATGGAAGTGGGGAAAAAAATATATGCAGGTATAGTTCAGATTTTTACACCTTGTTCACGGAATAGGCTCTGAAGAAAGGAGAAGACGAACATCATCTGCATAACAGGAGTGGAAGAGACTTCTAGACTCCGGTAATTTCCATCTTATGAATAAAGGAGCACCTATGCTACAGTGTTTGTTAATGTAACAGAAAAATGATAATTATACCCTTCAGAGTATTTTTACTTTTAAAAGAAACCCTAAAAAATAAAACAGTTAATGTAAATGCACATGATCCACCTGAGAAACAGGATTCCCTTAATGTAATACTCTTTTTCATACCTACTTAAGGCACACTTCTGGGACCTTATACACCTTAACAATGCCTACGAAGGACATTGATACCAACAAGAACATTGACACCAACTTTCGACTCAACTCCAGTCTAGAGCGTCCTCCTTACCTATGCTATGGATTCAATTTATTTTCTTATTTCATGTACACTGCTTTTCTTTGTTACAGTGTATGACGGATGTGTATGGAAAATGTATCTTTGGAGAAAAATTACAGTTTGTTAATTTGAAGATGCTGGCCTGACTAGAACAAGAAACTAATTTTCTTTTTTATTTTTCTATTTCAAAGTGAGTTCACAAGGAGAGGGAAAGAACATCAAGGTGTTTGTTGTCTTCCAAAAGCCTAGATGTAAAAGAATCTCTTTTATTTTAAAATCTTTCAGGAATATTTCATATAACAGAAAGGTATCTTCCTTCAGTCAAACCAAAGTTAAGACTATTAAAAATACTCTGGGAAGACAAAAGGATCTACATAATAAGCTATTTGTATGAATATCTCAGAATCGATTTAAAGCCTCAGTGAAGATGTTCAGAACCTTCAAAATCTAACAGTCCTATGCGCTCACTGAGGTAAAGGATAAATGCCCGCTATATTGGGAATGGATCCGAGCACGATATGATGGGGGCAGAGGACGGTTGAAGAACCAGATGAACTACATATTCTTTGAAATCAGAGAACTGAGAGAAGAAAGACCTAAGTATATAATTCTTCTACTATGTGTATATTTAGCAATGGCTGGAATTACTAAAAATAGAAGAAACTTTTTTCCTAATGTAATGGGAAGTTATTCAATTGGCCTTTCTGTACGTTCTAAAAACATATAGCAGACCACGACAAATTTCCAGATCTATTCCAATATATTTTCAGTAAACAGAGCACACAACTGTCTTAAGCATCCTCTGAATACTACACGAAAAACTGCAAGTCATCAAGATGTTTATCAAGTGTTAATATTTGCACTGAGACCTTTATAACAACAGATATCTATGTGAAGAAAAACATGTTTATCTGCCCTCCTAGTAGGTTTGCAAGTGAAGAAAAGTGCAATTATTCTGCCCTTTCCAGAACTACTTCTGAAGTTGGATTCTGCTGGGATTCTTCTAAGCATCTGCATAGCGAGATACCGTTAAAATGCCCCTCTGTGTCAAACCAACTCCCGCAAAATCACAGGAGAAATTTACTTTCTCCCAGAAAAACTTAAGTAAATAGACAGATCTCGTAAGGTACTCAACAAATTCTGTAAGACTAATCACAGAAGTGAACTCCAGAGCTTGGCCCTTTCTCCCCCTCCCCAACTCAGAATCCTTTCAACAGCCTCAGGCTCTCACCCGAGAGCTGTTTATCAAAAGCATCCTGGGCGATCTCTACTGTCAAGATGTACAGTGTGATAATTCTTTAAGATAAATCATGTTTAAGAATTAAACATCTTGGAAAAACAGACAAACAAAAGCCCATCAGTGGAAAGTACAAAGGGAAGTTTGTCATCTGTACAACATCAGAAACTTCATCAGCAGGCAGAGGTATTTTCGGCTACCCAAAGTCTGTATTTGCTATCCAAAATTTGAATAAGTTTTTGCTCAAAGGTCTCGATGATTTGCTGTTAGGTGTAGAATAACCAGGAATAAAAATGTAAGTACTTATTTTATTCATTCCAGAATTTACGTTCAGCAGACTCTAATCCTGAGGGAAGGAGAACATGGACAAGTGAGGCAAAACCTACTTCCATATAAAAAGGTTTTACAGCTGAACACTAAGGGAAAAAAAATAATCTCCTACCTATGACATCATTGTTTCACCATTAGCAACCACGGATCAATGAAGAACATGCCAAAATTTCAGGAGGGGGAAAAAAAAAAAAAAGACGAGGCTTTTTTGCCTTGCCATAGGAAGGGTTTTTTTGCCTTCCAAAATACGGAATTTTTAAGTGGGACACGAAATCGCAGATCAAAGTGCAAAAATCACCAAGCTGTCATAGACACATGCATGAATAAGACTACTAAAAATACACAAGCTTGCTTGGATATTAGCATGCTTCCATCCAGCAGCATGTTCACACAAGTTAAAATGACATAGTTCTTAAGTCCTCACATTATTCCCAGCTATTCTAGAGAGCCCTGTCCAGTGCACAGTGCAGCACAGCACACAGCGTATTAGGAAACACTCAGTGCAAACGAGCCCTAACTGTAATTTAAAATCTGTTGCAAAGCTTCTCCTGACTTTATCAAAAGTTCTGTCACAGCCATGCTTGAATATTGAATATTTATTTGGAACATCCGAAACCTCAATGATTTTCCCAGTGTAAATGAAATAGAATTTTAAAACGAGTTGGGGACTTTTGCTTTCTTTTAACTCCAGTTAAAGGTTATAAAATATGCATTAGAATGGGCTGGCACAGATTAGGAGAACACAAAGCATTTATAATTTTCTGTTTACAACTTTTCCCAAGAAGTCTAATTATTTGCCCTGGGGAATTATTCTTTCCATAATATTTAACATTCTAAATATGATGCGATTTCTATAAAGTAGGTCATATAAAACTTGTAGAGGAGTCTCAGAGGGTGGGGAGGAAGGTTAAGCAAGTCTATTGTTTGCTCTGTTTACCACACATGGTAAACTGACAATACTTAAACACTTTTTTTTTTTTACTTTTTTTTTTTTTAAATCTGAGTCTTTTCTTCTTAGACCAAGGAATTCTCTCTGTCACAGAGTAATAGAGCTTGAAAACTCCAGCATCAGCAGGGAAGGCAGGCACTCCTTAGCCAGCCACTGTGTGAGAGAGAAAATGCAATTAAGGCTCCCACCAGGGACAGAGAACTAAACAAAACCTGCGTCTTCACACAAGAGCCTTTTTCTTCAATGTGAAGTACAAGGCCTCAAATCTCGTTGGTGAGATGCTAGCATTTAGGACAACACACTTTCAGATTTTCTCACAGCGGATCAAAGTAAATAATGCAAGGGCAGCAAACAAAAGGGAAAACTCCAGCGCGCTTACATTAAAAAGAGATTACAGGGGGCTTACAAGTGATTGAAGGAATAGATGACATTTTCAGAAACTAAAACTAAGATCTTTAAGTACAGCTAGCACAGCGATGTGAGTCTAGCTCACTGACGTTTTAGCAGGAGAGACATGCAAGCAAGTTATGTGTTCAAATACACCACGCAAAAAATATGGTAATTGCTGTCTCACTTATTTAATGTAAATGCAACTATTCTTGATCTCGTCGAAGTCAGGGGAAGTTTAACTACTGATCTCAAGGAAAAAGTAGCATTTTGACCTACTTTCAGTCCACACTTTTAATTCTTCTTCACCCCGTCCTCATTTAAATAAACGTATGTTGATGGCATGGGTAATTAGGATGGTTTCAAGATGTGCATAAAACAACCATACAATTTTCAGTCCCTCTGCTCCCCATGCAGGCTGGCATCATCCTCTGTTAACTCCATCTTTGTATTTCCTTTGAGGACACCAATCACAGTAGTAACCCTTCTTTACATCAGATCAATAGTTAACAATTCTTCTGTATCTCAAAATTAACACATATTACCCATACTCTAACCTTTGAGGCTTTCCTAGTCTTGATACAGAACTCAGGAAAGAGACGACAAGTACACAGCGTTGCTTGACAGTTTCTAAGTGGCTCATTGTGACAAACATCACCAAAGTCTTATTCATTTTGCTGGGACCCATATGTATTAAACAATATTGAATATGACCCAGAAAAAGAAAACTTGCACATTGAGAAAAGAAAGGAAGATGAAGCTTCAGTGAAAGTACTAAAGTTAATCAAATGCACTTCAAGCAACGTAAAAAACAGCTTGGGGAAAATAAAAGGTTTTGTTCTGGTGAGAAAACTTGAAGATGTTGGTTGGCCGTAACACACACAGCAATTCTTTGCTCAGTTCTGACTCCATTAGAAACGTGAAGCTGCGGATAAACGCACTCAGTAAGAGTTGGGTGCCTGACATAATATTCATTATATCTATTTTCAGAAACTTTTATTTTACCCCATTAAGTTATCTGCCTGCACTCACTTTCAACTCAATGGACAGGCGCTCCCAGATGATGATTTATCTCTACCGAGGGAGCCCAGCCAGCCAGCTTCCACTAGATGCTTAGGGCAGAATCCATGAGAATCCAAAGCATTTAGTCCAAGTTACTCATCTAAGCTCCCTGTGCAGTTAACAGAGAGAAGGAGAGGGATGAGGCAGAGACAAACACCCCTAGAGAGCAATTCATCACAACTGTCTTACAACACCCTCTGAGTGTCTCTCTCCATTAAAGACAGAGTCCATGACCTCAGAGAATCCAGATGACTAGCTGAGACTAGATGACTAACTTCTAGGTGGCCAAAGCTGGTGAGACCAACCCCACTATCAGACTATTCTGGGTGATACTGAGCAGAGTAATTCCCAGAAGAACTGTACGGTCAGGAAGTCTATCCAAATCTGCTGCCCATTTTCTAGAAACTGGAAGATAACATTGTTTTGGACATTAAAATCAGATTCCATCTAGGTGTCTCCCAACGTCACTGGAAAGCAATCCATTGAATCAAACAATTCTTTCCTCTTCCCAGTCCCATCCTTAAAATGCCCCATTTTTTTTTTCATCTAGAGCCCTGGTACAGCAGAATGTGCCAAATTCCACTCTTTTTTAGTTTCCTATCAGCCTCTCTCTTATCATTTGACTTTTTATCAAGTAAAGAGTGCATTGTGTTTTTAAAAAAGGTAATACCAAAGGAAGAGAAAAGAAAACAAGTGCCAGACAATACTGTGCTCTGTATCACATCTCTCTTGTTATCAAAGTAACAATAATAATGCTATCTTATAATGATGATAAAGCAAATACTGCCGTTGTTACTTTGGAAAAAATATTTAAGTAAATGGATGTTTTATCTGCAAAAAGACTTGCAACATCTGTAGGACTTCATTTGGCTTCATGTGAAAGCCTTTTAAGACAGACGATACTTCAGGACTGACCTTTTAATATATAGCTTATTGGCTTTGTATTTACATGAACATACACACAGCTGAAACAAACCAGTTAGGACCTAAATCATGGCAAATCAGTTATCATTATGAAAGAAAACTGAACTACATAAAAAACAAAATAAAGCCTCTTTTATATGCGTGCATACAAACTGCATACCTTCTGCATCTTTCTCTCAGAGAAACAGCAGCAACATGTCCTGAATGAAAAAGTTGACCAGTAACCATTACAGAGAAAACGTATGCTTATTCCTAGCATATGATAGTGTCCCCTCCATCGCCACTGCTGAGCTGTTGCTGCTACTGAGCACTGTTTCAAAAAACACTCAAATATTGATTTTAAACATTTCACTTCAGTTAGGTGAAAATCTACTAAGTAAAGTTAATTTTCAAGGGATTAGACTGGTGCTGGAAAGTGCAAGTGAACTGCACTAATTTCCGTTTAACGGCACCAATGAAACAAGATAAATATTGCATACGACTTATTGTAACTTTGTTTTGAAAATCAAACAGTTCAGAAAATAATCAATAGGCATTCAATCAAGGAGTATTTTACAATTTGTAAATACAGTCAATTACATTCAATCCCTAACACTTTCTACATTCATTGACTTTTATGTCCTACGTATATTTTTATTCTGCTTCAAGAACTCTGGATCTAATTTAGAAAGAAACTGAAAAACAAAGTATGAAAACTAGCAAATATAAAAAGCCTATTACTCAACCACAGAGGATACTGTCAGGCTTCATTATTTAGATGAGCATGAGCATTATAAGTTATTCTATTGTGTGTTCTGTTTAAAATTAGAAATACATAAATTAAAATTCTCATTGAGATTAATTTCAGGAACTAAAACAGAATTTAAAGTGTGGTCTTATGGTGATGTGTGGAACTGCTGCGTGTGGAGGTACTTGATACACACATTTGTATCACAAAGCAATTGAGATTTAGGATATGTTGTAAATGAGAGGAATAAAAATATTAATAATGATAAGATTTGAATTAATTTTGCCTAGCTAGGAGAATGCATTGTAACACAGCAAAGTTTTTTGTTCGTTATAAAAACAGACATTAGAATGTATTATTAAATGACACTTTAAGCCATTATTTGAGTTCTCCTTGACATACACTTGTGCATGTATATGTGAGTGATTGCTTATGCAATAAGCCTGGGAAAAATGTAAATTGTATTTCCTCATAGCAAATTGCAACTGAATTAGACTACTGGGCAGACATAAACAATGCAATCAAATTCCCTGGCTTTTTATTGAGCTTCTATTTGACTTAGTATACATTTGAAAACAAAAAAATTGTGTTTCTCAGGGTCTGTGACATTGCAGGCCATGAGAGATTCAATGTCAGTGCCGGCATACAAATTTATTAGTCTATAAAATTTGACATTCTCTTATTTATTCACAGAAAGGACAAATAAGATATTTTTTCATACTTACCAGAAATATCTGGGAGTGTTTATATGCTGCTCCATCTGGAGGATGCAAATAGTCGAGGCTGCTTTACAATTCAGCAGGCAAAGGCCTGCTGAAGGATAACAAATGACTTCATGGTGAAACAGCTATTGAAATTCTTTCAGTACGTGATATTAAAAACAACTGAACAAACAGAGATAAGGGACAAATAGGATTTGAAACAGACCTTCTTTTTTTTTTTAACCAGTGTAAAAGAAAAACAAATGGAGCTCCTAGTGGAGGCTATACCTTTTAGTCATTTCTGAAGGTGGTTTTATTTCATACTTAAGACCTTTCTTAGAATGATAGGTGCTGACCAAATTCAGTGTCCCAGATATGAAAATGGTAACAGGACACTCTCTCTAGAATCCTGAAGATGGGATAGTAAGTCAGGATAACTTCATCATTTTATAGAAAATTCTTGCTTAAGACATTTTTTCCCAAGGGTAAAAAAAATTACTTGCTCCCTATGGGTATGAGAGATTCAACAAAGAAAATGGAGTAAACATTTATCAGCAATGAAAATTGAACTTAACTTTAAAAGCCAAAGTTGTCTCAATAGGAAGTTTGGATGAATGACCGATACAGCAAAATAATTGATGAAGCATGAAGAAGAAGCACGATCACGTACTTTAAAGATGGATAAGAAGGAAGCAAGAAAGAATGCGGTTTTAGGAACTATGCTGTGATCTGATTATTTGGAATTTCCATTTTTCATAGCATCATATTGTTATCCCCACTATACTATATACTGGCAAAAAACCCCAACAAAACCCCACAGAAACATTCAGTCGGGTACTGTTTATACCAGAAAAGACTTCTAGATGTCCTCTGGTCCAAGCCCCTACTGACAGCAGCGCTAGCTTACGTTAGGCCAACCTAGAACAAACAGCAGCTGACACATATAAGCAGATGTATAACAGCAGAAACTTCACCACAGCTTTTGGGCTATCAGTCTATCAAAAGTAGATAGTCTATCAAATGTAACCACACTGAGCCCAGTAAATTCCAGAGGCTCCAAGAAACATCAGTAACTCAGGGCGCAGTCAGTTGTGTACCACCACACGGCTTCAGGGAATACCACGGACCAAATCACAGTCCTTTCTCCTGTAAGGAGCTGCCATCTCAGTGATGCTACACACACCTCCATCCCCCCGCTCCCAAGTCTTCACAGTCTGATCCCACAGAACTATATTTTGTTTACGTACTTTTGTACTCCTCCAGTACCACAACCTCTCTTTTCTCTTTCAGGACGAAAGGGAAAAACTGACAATCAAACCAATCTCAAGACAAATGCTCATTCGTCAGTTCAAGTCTGCTTCACACAAAGAAGTGGAACCGCATAGGTTACAGTTAGAATTTCTACTGTTTCTTACCAAAGTTTTATTAGAAGCCTACTCTCCCTGGCACATGTTCACAAAACCATCACTGACTGGGTCAGCATTTCTCAAGAACGTATCTACACAGTAGTGCAAGGTAACTATTTTTAAGTCAACTTTGCACCAAAATAGCAGCAACAGGTTCGATTAGACACCAATCTCAATGAGATGCAGGAATTCACACTGACAAAGGAACAGTGGTTCCCAGTGTAAAACTCAGATAATTTTGTCACCTTCATACCAATACAGTTGCTTTCACGTCACACAACAGAACAGAAGTTTTTAAAATAATTGTGAAGTAACAAAACTGTCTGGGCTAGACGAGGCTTGGTTATTGCTCTTCTTATTCTGCTCTAGATACAGAAACAAACTCTTAATAGTACAAACAATACAACTACATTTCACTACATTCCACTCAGTGGGTTGCACAGCTCTTCTTGTTTTAATATACTTCAAGTAGGACAACTGATGTACAGAAAAGTTTGGGGTTCTGCCAGGATGTTGAAATATAAGACCCAACTTTTTAGTGTTTCTTTTCCTTGAAACTTCCTTTCCTATAAGAAAAGGGAGAGGGACAGATATCATAATTTGTAAAAAATGCTATGAACTTCTGGTTCAGTATAAACAAATGAAATTTCATAACTTAAGATGTTTCGCAAAATATAGAGATCAAGTCCATTAACTTACTCTCCTGAAAAATAAAAAGAAAAAACAATTAGACATACACTATCTCTGTATTTTCTTAACTTGATAGGATGTAAAATACTGTTCAGATTGGTTCACGTCAGATTTAAATCCACATCTGTAAAGTAGCATTGGGCATTTCAATCAGAAATCCATCAGATGTTCCAGTTTAACAATCTTAAAGTTGCTACAATTCCCTCCAGAAAAGATATTTCATGTTCCCCAGAGCGCAAGTATTCTAAGAAGTGTCTTGCTTAGTAAGGGGACATTCACTAAATGTTACAATTTCAACCTAATTAGAAAGAAATCTTATTAATTAGATAATCATCTAAAAGGATATTAGATTTTTTAGATGGAGGGCAAAACAGCAGCATGATAAAGCCCTGCCTTTTACTGCCATTTTAAGTAACTGCTCTTTCGAACATCAGTTTACTTCTTAAATCATTGAGAGTTTAACAAGTTAATCACAGTGAAATAAGGAAGTTATCTGTTGAAACAACTCCCAATGGCAAAGCAATCCTCCCTAATTATTTTATGTGTTTGTACACAGGTACATAATATTTACAGACATACAATTTTATGTATGCATGTATATATGCATGCTTAAGTTCATGAAGATGTCATTTTGCAACTTCTCTGGGAAATGTCTGTAATTTTTAAAAGTACTCTTTCTTTTCAGAATAAAACAAAGATTTAACATAACACAGACTTTTTTTGCCAGCCAAGTGATACATTTTTATCAAAACTACTTACTGAGCCCTACTTTACTTTACTTAACCCAGGGCCTCTCTGTTTACTCTAAATGCTTCTGTTCCAAATCTCTAAACTATAGGAGAAAAAGCACTGAACCCTTCTTTTTTGCCATCTGCTTCCAGTAACTCTAATCAGTGGACAGAATACACTATTCTACACATTCAAGCTTCAGTCCATATGTGTTTAATATCCAGAAAGTCCATAATGTGTTTAAACGTTATTATATAAGATTAGCATCTACCTGTGAACTGCTGGGACGCTCCTTGTTGTACTGCCCCAGTGCAACAGGGTGGTACGTTTATTATTCCTATTGCCAGAACTTTGTAGATTCCAATTGTATTTCCCAAATACAGCAACTAATTTAAAAGTTCAAAAGCTAACTTATTTAATTCAGGGAACTTACATATTCCCTTTCACAAACCACACTGTATACTTATCTTCCCATTTATTTACCTTCTGTAAGTTAGCATGAAGTTTATCTTCCCTTTTCTACTTAAGAAAGGTGTCTGAACTTCCTCAGCATTTAAAGGGTCAAAATTTATCATTTCAGTTCATCTAATAAGTAATGTTTTTGCCGAACAAAACCAATTCCCAATAAATTCTCACTGTATTTGTGTGCTCTGATTTGATTTAGAGGCCTGTGGGGAGACACCATTTGGTAGCACAGGAACACAGAGGGGTAGGTGGTGCTGAGGAGAAGTAGAGCTCATGTGCCAGAAGTGTTATTGTGTCAGGTTGATTTATTGAGTGAGCTTCACTTCACCGAATGTTCCGAGATATTTATTTCCCTAAAGGCTCTGCAAAGATATGAACAGACCTGCATCCACAGATGTCATCATTGCTCATTTTACCGAGTCATGAAATTTTCTCAACTGCAATTTGTCCATCTAAAATTGCTGCAACAGAACAATGTCAATAGTAGCTTCCTACTCATACCACCTCCCTCTACTACACAGTCTTGCCACATCCACCTCCTAACTTCAGAGAATTTAAAGACACAGACCTTCTTCTATCTGCATGTTAAACAGTTCCTCACGCACTTTCTTTTCTTAATCCACTAGGTAATGGAAATTAAAAAATGCAAATAAAGGGAGTAATCAGATGCCAAAAGTGAGACACCAGTAGCACATATGACTGAACAGATGAAAGAATACCAACAAGTGACAAGAAAAATGTCCGAGTGGAACAACTTAGAGCTAGAATCCCATTACCTGGCATCAAGAAAAGTCAACTCCTGCCATTTTCCTTGGACTTTCTGGTTTGTGCTTTGCTTTTCAACAGTAGCTGCTGCGAGGAGTGAGCAACCATCACTCTCACTCTACTCATAATAGTAAAGAAGAAAAAGATTACATTTGGTCCTGATTTTATTTTACAGCTGTGTGGAGAGGAAGAAATAGACAAATATACTTGCGCTCCCACATGTTCAAAAAACTTTAACTTTCCTAGAAATAATAAAAGCATTTCAAAAGCTGGAAGTGATATAAAAAGCAAATATCATGGGCAGTGAAAGCAAAATAGTTTGTTAACAATTATAATAATTAATATTTATAAAAATTAAGATTTTCTTAAATATATGGCCCCCCCCCAAAAAAAAATCCGTATTTAACACAAGTTTCAGCTTGTAAATGTTCCTTTAAGGTTTCAGAGCATAATGTCCTTTTAAACAAAGATAAAGTTTCAGGTGTCAGTTGGATTTAAATAATACAATATATAAACAGGACAGTACAAATAATATAAGCTTTTTTTATGAGCTTTATCCAAAATGCTTTTACTGTGCTACAGATCTATTTAAATACACATGTAAAAGTGAGTGCTTGTGGCCTATGTCAGAATACACTGGTTTATTTAAATATGTTAATATTTCTCATTATGCCATTAACAATAACCTTCATCCATTTGTGAAAAACATTTTGCCAAGCATGCACATAAAAAATTAGCAAGTGAAGCAAAATCACCTTAATTTGCTTTGGACCAGCAAATAACCAACTAATTTGCAGAAATCCCTGCCAAGCACTCATATTAAATGCTTCATGCTTATTTTATGACCTCTGCTGCTCCTCTCCTTCCCAGGCCCTGAATCATATGATCATTAACATATTGCAAGGTCTGAAACTTTATTTTTTACATTCTTTAATTAATGCCTGTTTATAGAAGGCCATAGGACTTCAGATCCAGTTAATGAAACTTCGCTCCCCCAGGCCCCTGGAGCCCAATAGAGAGCTTTCTCCTCTGTTGTTTTAGTAGCTTTTTTCCAACTGTTTGTTTATACACACTTAATTGATCTCTTTAGTCCCAGAAGCATTCCAGAGACACAACCTGTTCTGAGGCAAGCTAAAGTTTTTTTCCCCTTCTTTATAAAAGCCCTGATTGCCCAAGGTTATCAGTTTTAATTTGAAAGTTGAAGATTCAGCTTTATTTACACTGTCTAAAAGACAAAATTGATATGGGCCCTGAAGTGTTCATTTTTACATTCATACGCAGCAGAGTGGATTGCAAGCACATACTGTATATAATTATTTTGATGTAGAACTAAGTAATTACTAAACACTGCTATGTCTTGTTTTATTGCATTTAAGAAACTCAGTCTTCATAACAAGTTGAAAATAAGAACAAATCAGCCTGCCAATGCATGAAATTTTCATGGCTCTTCAATTTACATTTTACATATTCCCTATGACAAGAATTTCTATTATGCTATTCTCTTTTTTCTGCTATAATTAAATTAAAAAAGTAATTGGCTGGTGCTGCACACTGCTGCAATGTCTTAATCACATAGACAAACAGTTTTACAATAGCTTACACCATTTGCCACATGGGGCAATGACATTATTGTACCAGGCTATAAACCAGGAGACAGATATCGCATACCAGCTATCAACTACCGTGTGGAATCTCCTGGTGCCTGCTTGTGAAAACAGAAGAGAGAGGTACATTTAGTATGTTGATTGGCAACTCGATGTCTGAAATCTTAATTAACTACAAGTGACCAAGACTAACAACATGATAAAAGCAAATGTTTGTGGTTAAAATGAGTAACATTAGAAATATCTACTTTGATGTCAAGATTTAAAAACTCTTGGGCAGAGAAAATAACACTATATGCCACTGTTTAAAAAAAAAAAAAGGAACTAAAAATACTTTCAAGGTTGTTTTTTTTAAGTGAAAAAACCCACAACTAGCAGCCATCGAGTAACTTTAATTCAGAATAATCTTTTCAATAGAGGGACAAGAAACAAATGCCAGCATACAAGACACAGTTACTCATAATTACAATTTCCTAATCACCTTAACTGATTTAGACAATACTTCCTTTGCGTTCCTGTTTAGGAAGAAAGCACCATGAGAAAATAAAAGACTTCCAAAATTACCCTTATATCAGGAATATTTTTAATAGAACCAGGCCTCTGACAATCACTACAGTATTCATCTTGAAAAGAAATGTGTTTAAGAACGTATCAAGTCATTCGACTCAAAACTTGTGAGGCAATTTAGACAGAATTTCAATGTAAATTCAGAAACTGTTAAACTGAGGACTTCTCTAAAACAGAAACTAGGCTTGTAAGTCCCTATGTTTTATTACTTTACGTTTACCAGTTTCTTGAATACACGTATCCCAGACTTTTTAACACCTCAGTCAAGTGGGATCATGAACTGGACATCTCATTGTCAAGACTTCAACCAAACTGACATGGTAGGAGAGCAGCTAACACACACTAAATCACTTAAATTCCTTGCAAGGTTCACCATGATTGGCTGCTTTTTTTTTTTTCCTCCCCCAAAGCCATCTTTTGAGGAATGTTTCAGAGATCTGGAAATTTATCTAGACTATAAGATGAAAAGGTTCAGGTCCTTCACTCGATAAAGTTCAAACCCACATCAACTCACTTCTCAGGAATACACAATGGATCAGTATTAAAAGTGGCTGTTACTCAGACTGAGCCATCACACAATATTATTTAACAATTTATAACCACAAATAATCTGTGGCAGCAATTAGGCATCTCACCAGTAGCCTACAGCCCTACTCCTGAATTCATTTTTAGGGTAAAACAAACACCTTCACATATTACATATGGAACCTACGTCAAAGTCCATAGGTGTCACTCCATAAGTCAAGCACATTTTTGTTAAGCCCTTTACTAAAGTTAAATCTTTGATCTAAATCTTTAATCTTAACTGAAGTGAAAGTTAAGTAATGTAATGCAATGTAATGCATGCAGATCAACACAGTTACATTTCTTTAGCTGAATTGTCTTCCACTTTGAGGAAGTAAAAGGATTTTGTACTATTTCTTGGTAAACTAAGGCATTAGAGGGCAACTTACTGTAGATATTCATTCTAAAACCCAACTAACACCAAATCTCAGCTACTTGATGTATAGAGATGAGAGACCAAATCAGACCAGCCAGTTTCTAATTGTGTGGAATGGGAGAGTTCTAATAGTGTGTCTCAAAAAAACTGGCAATATAGGTCCTTAGCATAGAGTAGACTCCAACAATACTAACACTTCCATGGTTCCCTTCAAAGACGCAAGCTGATAAATGAAATCCATCTTGTTTTAAGAACAATTAAGTCACCATGGAGGGGGGGGTTGGG
>VZSC01019250.1:417198-437692 GCA_013398225.1 Steatornis caripensis | reverse complement strand
TTCATGTGTGTATTATATAAAACAGCTGAAAAATGTAAACTTTGATAGCTGGATCTACACAGAAGTGTGTAAAACAATAACCTTAGGGACACATTTTTCAAAAACAGTACACAGGATTTAGCCACACATTTACCATTAAAATTAATGGGAGTTATTTAGCTATAAATCCTGAAGAAAAGACTTTGAAAATGTACCCCTTAAAGTCAACACCATCAACATAATGCGTGAGGGTGGAGGAAAATTTAATTTTGAACAATGAAGAACCTGAATATAAACCATGTGTAGTATTTTCACCGAGTGATATTTTGGTATCCTGTAAAGCAACTTTATTGCCTAACTGCCATATTAAAAAACCCACACCTAATATTTTCAGAAAAGCAATAAATAAGAACAGATGATTACTTCCATTTATCAGAGGTTAAAGTCATAACAATAATGAATAATTCCTTGCTAAGTATCTGAAATGCTTTATCCAAGAAACAGTTTTAAGTCTTCTGAACGTGCTTCTAAAAATTTAAGAGTGTTAGTACTGAGTTTTTTCAATATAGAAATCCTACATATGAACACACCTACTGTATGCTCACTTCTGATTTAATACACTTGCATTTTTCATGTTTTTCCCTACTTTTCCTATTAAAGATCCTTTATTTCTTCCGATAGCCTCAAGCAGAGTCCCCTTCCAGTCTCCTAAGCAAACATGAACACTTACATTAGCGTAACACTTGCAAAGCAGCTTTTCTTTTAGTGAAAGAAAGAAGGTACCAGTTCATCACTGAACTAATCCCACAGCGAGATTTGACCTATTTGCATTCCCCTTCCAACCCTGCTCTCCCAAACACCTTCTTCCTTCCCCCGTGCTTTGGCCAGAGAAGGAAGCAAACCAAAGTATACTCTACTAAAAGCTATTCTTCAAGAATAACAGTAAACTGGAAGGTTGGGTTTAGTTAAAGACTATGCCAAAAGTTGGCTCATCATTTCAGATTACATTTTGTGAAAGAAATACTGAAGCCAAGGACAACACCAGCCTTCATGAAAGAAAAGGTTCAAATTCCACTTCTGCTTTCACCAAGAAATAAAATAGAATTTAATCCCATGCCCATTCACTCCTCAATTTACTTCTGGAACTGAGAAGCAGTCTCAGGGTCAGGACGACTACTTAAACACTGCGCCGAAATTACCAACTCATTTCCCATGGGCTACTGAATACCTGTAACAGAGAAGAGACACCCAAGTCTGCAAGACCAGAGCTGCCTCATCCTGGTAGGATTTTCACGCTTTCATGCAATGCTTATTGCTTAAAAACAATGATGTGCTAAATCATCATTCTGGGCATGTAAGCTAAGTTCAGGATGATTACCAACTTCCTAAAAATAGCAAGCTCCTATCTGGAACACAATATGGAAAGCAATATTGTCTGTTGCTGCAGTACGATACATTTAAACATTAAGATAAGAGTAACCTAGATGAATGAGAAGTGAACTCTATACGCGTTCACCTTGTTTTCCACACTCATGTCACCTTCTCGGATCCAACCAGAATAAAATTTGTATATGTTTAGAATCAAACATATGATATTACCAAATGCTGCTGATATAAAACATAAGATTTCCCTAATTTATTAAACCAAAGGAATTTTTTTCCTGTAAAAATCTAAATCCTCGTGTTTTTTTCTGGTCACACTTTGACTTCTTCAAATCCTTCAAATCACCTAAAAATCTGAATATGGTTTAATTTTTAATAACATGAAACATGGTCATGCATATTGCAAACATATGCACCAACACACCTGTGTTCAGTCCTTTGATTGCTGGAGTACTAGCATTTTTTTAAGAACAAAAGAACTAATGCCTTCAAAAATAATTTAATACTCTATTTTAAGTATACACAACAGTACACTGCGCTATGTCATACTATGCAATTTAAAGTATATACTTTTGAGGACATCTGCACCATCTGATTATTTTTTTAAAAACATAAATTGTTCTCGACGGCTTGAAGGTTCTTTATTAACCTTTTTATTACTATTATTGCAGCTGTGACCATGAACTATATACAGTCGGTAGAAGACTTGGAATGGGAACATGAAGAAGTTGTCTGCAAACTGTAAAAAAGGTTTATGTACAGTTTAAGAGTCACAGCATGCTTATCATGTTGATCAATATTATCTCATTTGCATATACTCCATATGGCAGCATTCATCTGTTGTCTTTTGCTTATACTTAGACCAAGGACTCCTTGGGGCAGGGACTGAACGTCTGAAGTGACTAGTGCAATGGTCCACAGTGAGGACTTCTAAATGTGAATAGGACTGAAATGCAGGAAAATCAAAACAGGAGCTTTTTCCAGCTCGCAGTTTAATACTTCTTTAAACAAAACCAAAAGAAAACCTAAACTTAACCCAGAAACTAGAGTCTAAAATTCAGATCACAAACACAACAGATTTTTTATCAGTAATAAATTTGTCACAGATTGGGCTTTTAAGAGAATTTCTGAAATCAAGGTTGGAGAAGTTTCTAAAAGATACGATAAAGCAGATATAAATCAAGGGATATCCAACAGCTTGTGTTATCGTAAGCAGATAACCATACATGAACTTACTTAATGTAGTTCTACCACCAGTTTGAGGAGGTACTTTATTTTTTGCACACCTGTAGTTAACATACAGTTAACAAAATCTAAAACCAAACAGCTATCACTGTATCCATTCCTTTGTCTCCTCATTACGTATCATTTACAAAACTCTGCAGTATGAACTCTACCTTATCTACCTCAAGATTCCTTGATCATATAACCATACCTCTTAAATGTCATTTACCTACTTTATAAATATGAAAATACCCTTCAGGCACTTTGGGTATTTTGTACATACTTGGCTTTTAGACTTCTAATAAAATGAATGCTATTGACATAACTCTACCCAATGGAGAATTTATTAACTAAATTCTTCAAGGTCTTTTTAGTCATGGTTTTGAAGAAAACTGACTCCTTGGAGTAGATTGACAGGAAAACTCTTTGTAGCATCTTAGCATGTTCTTTGCAATAGAGTAGAAAAAAAATCATTAGCTATTCAAAGTAAAACTTTCAGCAAATGTGCCTAAGACATATTGACCTTCTTATAGTCAGGAAATGCATTTTGCATCTTTATGTGCTTTTAAATATAATTTGTCTAAACTGTCTGAAGTAAATCAAAAAACTATCACTCAATCCTCTCAGTAGAAAGGGTAAACTTTAATTGCAGAACTTAAAACCTCACAATTAAAAGCTGCGTTGCTACTTAAAGCTAGCACAAACACAAGAATGAGAGATCATGCATACAAATCAGCTTTTCTACCACATCCAGAAGGGTTCTGCAGAATAGCCTGATGAATACAGTCTGTACCTTCTAAATTTAGTTAGAAGAAAAAAGAAGTGGAATATTAGCCATGTTTTAACAGAATACGAATTCTTTCCTAGCCACTTTGATTTGTGAATGACTTTGTGATAATCCACATTTGATTAGTGAGAAAGCTAAAATGATGTTGATAATTCAAAGGTAAGCATGCGAATAAAAAATGTGATGAAAAATAAATGCAACCAGAAAACAGAGACGGGCTTTTTGTTGGTTTTTTTTCTTCCTGGAGCAAGGCATTTTGTGGATAAACTTTTGGTAAGCAAGCTCAGAATTTATTATTTTCTAATTTAAAGGAAAAAACCACTTATGGCACAGCATTTCACAGAGTCAAACCAACAGGTAGACGGAAGAAAATATTCATGAATACCAACTATGTACAAAAGGAAAAAATAAGAGTGTAATTGAAAGAAATACGACATACTTCTCAACACTATGTTCACGATTTTATGCCAGATTCTCAGCTGCTTTGCCTTAAAAGGGGTCCCTTTAGTCAATGGGTCCATGTCAATGTATGCCAGATGAAATTCTAGCCTTTTGTCTGCAAAATCCATTTTATAATCCCTCCTAAAGAATGCAGTGGACACTATGCAGCTACATCAGCAGTTGTGTTTCACTCAATTATCCTTATCCACCATCGAGAGGTGGATATGCTAGGAGGATTTAATCTGCACTCAGTCAATCAGGAGTCACTTCATTTTCTCAGGAAGTGTGAATGAGAGAAGATAGAAATGGTGCCTAGTCAATAAACACCCTGACGTACCCTCGCACTAATCTTCTTTGGGAAGAGGCTTAGGGCTTAAGGCAGACCTTCCCAATGGACTCTAAACCATCTCCAGATTCTCTATAAAATTGACGCATGATTCCATCAATTTAGTGTCAAAATAACTAAGCTACCTTTTTCTTGCTAAACAGCAGAAGCCTGACTAGAATGACACCTCACAATTTTGAACAAATAAAAGGGTGCCCTGATATTATCACCTGACCTAAAAATTTTGGATTTTACTTTGTCCATGGCTGGGTGAATGGACTAGGCGAAATTTTCATCAATTATAATGGTAATTACTCGAAATTCATTAATAAAATTCATGTTCACAAACTTGGGTTCTGTTAATGGTGATTCATCTAACAACAGCATGAGGAAATCTTCTCCCTTGATTTGTAGGAACGAGTACACCTGACATAATGGTGGCAAATGGAGTCACGGCACACAATTTACCTACTGTGCCCATCCTGGCTCAGCACTGGGTAATGGAGATCATTTAACATGTTTCCTCCTCACACAGGGAGGAGAGGCATCTCTGCCTGAGATGGAGCAGAAGAGAGGATTCGAAGGGGTGAAAGAACATTAATGGCAAAATCATATATTAATTTTCTGGTGACAAGTAAACCCTGCACCAGTAGTGTCCCTGGGAAAAAGAAGTTTCAAAGGTTTCAAAAGCATCCCTGGGAAGAAGAGATTTCAAAGATTATCTTACTGCAGGTAAATAAATGTCCAGGAATAATAATATCTTCATTAGTGTCAGATCTGACTTGCAAAGCATGATTTTTTTATTGGCCGAAGCTTTAGGGTATATTTATTGTGCAAGAAAAGGCTAAGTGGCTAATTTGAATTAGACAACTCAAGTTTAACTACTACTCGACATCTGAAAAGGAGTCTGAGATCGAAACTTACCTTGTAGTCCGAGCTAAAACCGCCAAAACTCAAGCCAATTCTTTATCCTCACTGTTACTTTAAATCAAGTGAGTTAATTTAAAATGCAAGTTCTTCATATACAGCAGCAATAAATCTGGTTTCCCACCTCCTTCTCTTTAATGAACATTTTGCAATGCCTGGTCCGCTAAGTTCTGCTTTATGGGGCCTCTTGGCCTCACCTTATCTTGGCACAAGAAACAGCAAACCAGTAATGAAGTCGTTTGCTTTAGGGACATGAGTATATATGCCCAATCCTGCTTAATGTCAGCAAGGTTACCAGTGTTGGGTTGATGCTCGCATCATGGGATCCGAACCTGACGTAAATGTGACTGATTATTTTCTTTCCTGACTACCTGTCACTATTCAATTCAGTGCTGGGGTACCCGCTGAAGGCAGCACTCCTCAAAGAGGACATTTCTCTTCTGGGAAGGTCTCCCCTGCGTCAGAGGAAACATGAGCTAGGAAGTACAGTAATCTAGGAAAGTGCACGTCTCATCTTTCATGTCTGCTAGCAAGATTTTAATACTACATACTTATCAAGCAGGGACTCGATTTACTCCAAGAAGAAGGATTAATTATGTTTATTGGCCAATGGGATATGTCTTGCACAAGTCCAGAAAGATGTTTTTAATAATCTGCCATAATTTTAAGGATTAACAGAAAGGCAGGTCACAAAGAGTTCCTCTGCCTCCTTTTTTTTTTTTTNAGAAGGATTAATTATGTTTATTGGCCAATGGGATATGTCTTGCACAAGTCCAGAAAGATGTTTTTAATAATCTGCCATAATTTTAAGGATTAACAGAAAGGCAGGTCACAAAGAGTTCCTCTGCCTCCTTTTTTTTTTTTTTTTGTAAGTGGAAAATAATTCAAAAGGAAAGTGAAGGTTTTCTTTTTTCACAGAACAATTTCAAAACAATGGTGTTTGAAGGTCTAGAGTTTGGACAATTTCTGGATTCCATTTGCATAAGGGGAAATCAAAACAAAGCAGCTGTTGGGCAGCCAGAGGCACTCCCCTTTTTACATCTTTTCACGTCCTTTTAGTTAGCCAGTGCTGAATATTCCCACTGGAAAAAACACCCTGTCCCCATGCCTTGCCTAGACTAGCACTTGAACACACATGTTGTGAGAGATGAGGTCTGAGAGAGAAACAGCCAAATATACAGGTCTCACTTCTTTAAGAAACCAGGCTAAAAATACACGGAACATACATGGCCTAAAGTGTTTAAAAAGAGATTAAGAAGTAGTAATCTAAAAGCCCCCAGGAATAAGCTTTCTGAACAGCATCAATCGTCACCACAAATAAAGCAAAAGACAAAGGAAAAGTTCATGTCTCCTCTATTTTAGCATTACTAACGGATACATAAATGCATTATTTGCTCCTTTTTAAAAAACTGTTTTCATCCAACCATTTTTTAAAAAAACTCAATCTTAATTTTTCCTTTCACTAGGACAGGAAGTTTCGAATACCTCCTTTCAAGTGTAGTCTAAAAATCTAAGAATTTATTTAACATATTTGAAATTACTAACCACCAGAAACTGTAAGTTCGTGAACTAAATGACTACAGATGTAAAGGAACGAAAAACACGGTAACATTTCCGACAAAGTAAAAGGAATCACCCACAGAAGGAGGTGCTCAGCGTCCCTGTATAGAAAATTAGTGTAGATTCTCAGTTGGCGCAAACTATAACAGGTCCACAGACTGCAATGAAGTTATGTTAAATTATACCAGCTACAAAACTGTCTCCGAGCATTAGACTCACACTCCATTAAATACCAAGCTAAAATGCATTCTGAAACGCAGCTTCTCATATAGACAAGACTCCTCAAGGAGGATCACCTTATAGGATACGACTGCCACGTTGTTTCTGGTAACAGGCAGCCAGTAAGGACACCGTTTTGCTGACCCTTGTGATCGCATTTCATAGAGGTTGAACCGGCAGCAAGTGGAACAGCCTCCATGAAGGGACAGCAGCACGGTAAATGAGAGCGGACACGCAAATTGCTTTCTTCAACCAGTCTAAACAAAACCTGGACCACACTCTAGTAATCTGAACATGAGCAAAATAGCACTGTTTTTTTCTATACAGGCAAAGTGCTAGACTTTTTATTAAATGAATTTAAGTCACAATAAAAATTCATTTATGTTTAAGCACTTAAGTACTGGATTGTTTTAGTACTTGTAGTACATAGTGCTCATGCTAGAGCCCAAAGCACCTTTCTGTTTAACAGAATAAAGAAATTGTTCCTGACTAAAAATATATATATAAAAACATAGTCTCCGCCAAAGCCAGCAGTCTTTCCTGAGTACATACTAGGGGCACAATTTAAAGCCATCTTAGGAAGTTCTAATTTACACAGTCTTTTTTTTTATAAAATTTCAAAATTTTTCAGAAAAAAAAAAAGTAACACCTTTAAAGAATAAGCAAAGAATACAACAGTTGTTATTTGAATGAGAATGTGGCAATGAGCCACATCTCACAACAATCTTCCCCACTTTAAATTATGGGACTCCTCTAAGTATGTCGAGCATGAAGGAATCAATAAAAAGGAAGCAAGTCCAACTAAACACTTTAATTTTTCTTTAGTAAAATTATTTCAGAAAGACAATTTAAATAATGTTTTGTTCCTAGTGTTCTCTTTCTCTGAATTCATTTTTCAGTCAGTAACGAAAAATGATCGAATATTCTTCATTATTTCTGCTTTTACATATCCTTCTTAAATTGACAGAGCACTAATACATTGTTCCCTATGCAGTTTTAATAATTTTATTTTGCAAGAACAAAAAAGGAGAAAATTACCTCCTAACTTTAGTACCACTGGGTGGCTTTATATGGGTACTGTCCTCTCCTTGGAAACAGCACCAACACAAAATACTGGCCCAAAAGAGGACAGTGGGAATTTTGGTGCTGCCTTTAACATCACCAGGATCTCACATTTTGTTCATACCAAAAAGGCGACAACTACTCTTAATTCCTCCATGGAGAAAAGTTCAGTGTTCTCCACTCAACTTGTCCTCTAGCATCACGTGGTACCACTAACAGAGGTGGATGAAGAATCTTTTCAGAGCACCATAAACAGAGGCATAAGCACCAGTAAATGTATCTTCTTTGCTTCTTCTTTCTCATTTATTCAAACAGTCCATACCTAGTATTCATTACACTGCCTTTCCACAACAATTAAAACATAAAAATAAAGTAAATTCTGTGTTATCAGTGCAATATTTGCTGCTTCCTCAAGCGCTTGCCATCTTTCTTTCAAGCACCATATCTGGAATTTCACCATAGATGATGAAATCACGTATCTCAATTTTTGTTACAATAAGTCTAAATAAAACAGAAAGTCTAAGAAGCTATAGTCCACATTACTGATGAAGAATAAAAGTCCATTAAAAAAAAAAAAAAGAACCAAACCGAAGCAAAATAAAGACTGAAATCCAAAATTATTCTTATGACTTTTAGGTAAGGTCTGAAATTTTAGGATGACAAATCTGTGTGTAATTTTTGTATGGTGTGAAAACAGCGTATCGATGGAAAACCAAGTGCTACTATTCACACGTGCATATGACGTACAACATGAAAACTACCATTAGCTAGCACACTTCCAGAAGTGCGTGCCAGGGACACACATTAAGACATAAATATGAGGACTACCAGGATGGCAGACTAGAGTGCACACAACTTATGGAACTGAGCAAAGCCTTGTATCTAGCTTCGGCAGGTATCATGTCAGCATCATCTAAGCGAAGGTGGCAGGCTCTGAAAGAAATTTACTCCAGCCCACTTCTTGTGGAGTGGGTGATAGATTCAACATTTGAAGACTGACGAATAAAGTTAATCAATAAATAAGGAGTTCCTTAGTATTTTTCTCTTTAGTCGTAAGAATGAACTTTGAAAGTGCAACCAGTACATTTCTGAATTAATTGAGAAAACAACATTCAGAAGTTTGCAAAAGTGTCTGAAAAACGTCAAAACTTCCAACTACTTTGAATTAGTATACCTTACATTACTTCTTTTAGAACTCACTTTCATCACCCGTTATAAAAAAATACACACAAATTCCATTCTGGATATAAGAATAGTTGCATAATATTTATTGCTGCTCATTAGCATGCTCAGTTTGCTCATAGATTGCCTTCATATCATACGGGGGGAAGAGGAAATTGGAACCAAAATCAAAAAGCAGTTTGATTATTTTAATTAATTCCAGCTTTCAAAATAATGCAGAATGCTATCGAACATTTACCAAGCTATACAAACCAAACTACATTTATGCTGTACAAAATGGCATGCAATGAAAAGGCTCTTTTACGCTCTTTGGTAAATCACGTTGGAAGATATCATAATCTAGATCATAAGTGCGCTTTGTGTAATTGCAAATAGGTGGGTTTTATTATATATGTTAATGTAAGCTATAGATTATAAGTAATATCAGAAGAAAAGCACATTTGTAAAACTGATTGCTAACCCAACGAAGACAAAGATACGTGCAATCGAGAAACACTCTTCCTGTGGAATTAGGGGTCTTGGGCTCCTGATACACACTCACTCCTTTTTAACATACTGGACCAACTAAACTAATTAGTTAAAAGTAAAAATGCAACCTGAGGAACCCTCATAAGGAATGTAAACCAAACGGGTGGGGAGGTCTGTAGGTGTCAATCAATAACAAAACGCAAACTGTCAAGCTTGCTTTGCTAACAAACTGTCACATCAACAATATGCAGTTAATGACTACAAATTAACTGTATACCAGATGCTTGACACTTTGTTATGACACTTAGCAAGCTAGTTGACATTTGGGGGATCAAAGCTTCTTTAATTACACTTTGTATAACATGTGCAACCTTTATGCTAATGTCCACATATTCCTTAGAGCAAGACTGTTCAAGTGGCAGGGACTGGGTTTTTTGGACTTTGAACCATTGGTAAATCTGGATTTCATCTGAAACAAAACTGCTGCAAGACTTCACATCATTATTCCATATTATCACCTTATCTAAAATAACTCTTTAGCTTGATGTACTACACCATATTCACTCACTTATAGACACCCTCTGCATGAAATAATGCGTTTTCAAGCAGTGTTAACAGTATCTCTAAAAGAATGCAGCACTAGATCCACTGCATTTAAAAGCATCTCTGTTCAAACTGATGTCTAGAATCAAGGATACACGTTGATATGTCTTTCCTAAACCAAATTAATTTCATCGTCACATAACCAAATGTAGGACACAGCATTAACAATATTTTTATTTAGCCAGCACTTATACAGTTTGCCACGCTCAACAAAAAGGTATAAACTAAAAGCAGCCACAGGTTTGCAAATCCTTATTAATAAGAGCAAATCCATTGGCTTACTGTGTTGTTATGAAGATGTCTTTTAAAAAATTTTGACTCTCTGTTTATTCCTTAAACTGAAGGTCCCCACATTACACAGGAATTACGTGCAAGTCGATGACTATGTATTTCACAGGGGTTTGTAGAAAAAATAACAAAATCCTAAAGAATTCTCTTAGCAAGCGAAGATAGCCTTTAATGCAAAACCTAACAACAAAAGTAATATCTGCCTTCCTACTTTGGACAGAAGTGATTCTTGGAAGAAACACTATAAATGCATAAATTCAAATGGCTTTTTTCCATCCTTAGACACCTAACTCAGACTCCTAAATACATTTTTATACGGGTTTCATGAACACCCTTTAACGTCACTCAGCAATTCAGTATTTATCATGCAGTCTTTGTTACATCAGATGTTAACTCTGATGAATGTTAACTGCTATGATCACCATAGTGTATCAGTGGAGATAACTTTAGGAAGGGTTCCTTGATATCTTGGGGAAAAGCTTTCAAACTCCATGAAGCATTGAAGTTGGGTTGACACTGGCTGCCCGCCAGTTGTTTTATTCTCCTTGTTCTATGTGAGCTGACAACTTGCTTTTCTACAAAGTCACAGTTCTGTGCAACTTCTGTCCCAACTACGTAATTGTAGTAAACCTTTACACCATTCTTTGAAGCACACTTGCATAATAATTCAGATTCATCTGACCTAACCCAGAGGTCTAAAGCATAAGCATCTCCATCTGAGCAAATAACGCCTTACCCTCAACTGAGAGGAATAGGAACTTTTAAGGCGTAATTCACCTGATCTATTTTAGATGTCCACATCAGGAGCAGATGAGCAGTGCTCTGGAAGCGTCTACTCCTTTTTTAAATACAAAGGGCTGTCTACCTCAGCTGCAGATGAAACTCTTCTTTGGGGCTTCCAGTAGGATCTACCGAAGAACTTGCCCTGCAGGCATCTACAGGGTGTTGAAAGAAACACCTGTAGCTTGTCTACACGAGTGGCTTAGCAAAGCTACTCACTGACGCACCTACCNCTACCTCAGCTGCAGATGAAACTCTTCTTTGGGGCTTCCAGTAGGATCTACCGAAGAACTTGCCCTGCAGGCATCTACAGGGTGTTGAAAGAAACACCTGTAGCTTGTCTACACGAGTGGCTTAGCAAAGCTACTCACTGACGCACTTACCTCTCGATCCAGAAAGCAAATCTGAGCACTTGAAGGTTCAGTATATCACAGCTATTCAAAACCATCTAACAGTTTCTATTCACAGTCAAAAGCAACAGGAAAAATATTAAGCCCAGATGCTTCCTCACTGAGTGCAGGATACAAAAAAGGCTAGTCAGGGCTGTAAATGAGAGTTTGACCACCCAGCTCGATATACTGTGTGAAGAAGGATATTAGTATGCAGAATATTATTTTTTTGTTTTCCAGGATTCACTTAGATCTTTAGGTTCCAAGAGTGAGAAAAACACCCTCATGACTCATACGGTATCAAAGCCATGTCAGCAATGTTATTTATCCACTTCTATGCATTCTTATACTTAAATTATTTCATGCCGGCTACAGCCTGTTTGTGTCAAATTCTAATTAACGGTAAAAAATTCTGCATTTATCTGCCTTCCGTTACATGGCACAACACTGCAAGTGGTCAAATGACCATGGATACACACGTCTTTTATTAGAAATCCTTCTAAAGCATCACCCATCATCTACAAAAAGCAGCACAGAAACCAAAAAGCTGCAGAGACAATCACGGAGAAACCTAAAGTGAAAGTCTGTTGTGTGAAATCCCCTTGCAAGGCTCAAGACTTCATGGGTGTGCAGTGATACACTTCTGAATACCATTTAGCCCAGCTACCAAATCCAAAAGATCTGCTAAATCAGCTTAGCTTTTTCCTCCACTGCAGCAGAAATACATGGTCAAACTAAGAAAAGTAAGATTTCATCCTCATTCTTACTATATTTATAAGCACCACGGTAGAAAGACAGTCCTGGCTGTTGTCGGCTAATCTTTAAAAAATATTTCTTTCAAAATTAGGTTTTGAAAAAGCCCAGCAGGGGTAGGTTCACACCTTTACCCACTTTTCCCCGATAAACTACATTTTGGGGAGTGGTAGTGATGTGATTCTATTCTGTAGTCACCTAAAGAGTAAGATTTGGGACAAATTTGATTTTCCAAGTTCTGCATGTTTTATCAGTTTTGGTTTTCAGATTCTTAGTATGAAAACCACTACATTTTGGCTTGGGGAGTATGTAAGTAATAGACAAGCATTCCTTAATAAGAATTCCAAAGTTTAACCTTCTGCTTATTATCTGCATTTAAATTAATCTGGGCTAATCATTTTTAGTCCTTCTACTCTAAACAAATGAAAAAAGAAAAACTATTAAACTCAACAACAGCATCGTATACCCGTAAACCTTAGGGAAGTGTATTTTCTTTCATCTTTAAAAACATTACTCAGATGAAAGGCAGATGTTTTACACTGAGGATGATTATGTAACAGATACAATATCAGTGGTTATCTATTAGGGAAAATAACAAAATTATCATTTCCATTATTTCCTATATGCTGCTATGAGCCATGCAGTAACAATTCTGTAAGTTTCCTAATATAATTTTAAGTGCTACATGTTTGAAAAAAAGTAAAAATTATATGAATATATCCACTTATGAAAAAAGCTTTCACTGATTAGAGCTCATTTCCCTAATACACAGATTTCTAAAGACAGCTCTATTTTAGTTATGTAAAGCATGTAAAAATTGGCATGTGCTCAATCACAGCTGAATCTGAAATTAGCCTGTCATTTTAGACACCATACTTTGGAGGTGGGAGAGGGGAAGCTCCTCCAGAAAAAAACTTTTAAATTTTAAATTAAATTTTAATTAAATGGCTAACGGTGCACTGGCACGACATAGTTTTGTGGGAAGATGACATTAGTTTATTATTTCCAACTTTATTTTCCAGGCAGAAGCAAGCAGAAGATACTATTTCAGAGCCCCAAATGGCTCTCATTCTCTTTGCAGAATGAGCAAGCTACCCCAAATAATGCCCTAATCTGGAGCTGCAATATATGCCAACATCATCACCAAGAAATGGGAAATACCTGACCTGTTGTACACATCCACATCTACACTAGCCCCCTTGCTGTGTTTTCAAGCTGATGGAGAGAAACGGGCAATTCCAGGCATGAATCATCGCATCCATTGGTGGCCATTTCACATAGGTCAAGTGAATCATAGTCTAAGTGCCTAATTATTTCCATGCAGTACAAAGCTAGCAAGCTCAAATATTGGTGTCTGAATAGCAGACACCTGAATCTGGACTGATGAATCCTACCTCAGACAGTATTTGACAACAAGTGACAAAGTAACGTTACCTATTTTGAATATTTGCAGGCAACAGTCTAAATGAAGTAGTAAGAGCAACTCAGCAAACATCTTAAAAATCAGTCTCAAAATCTCAAGGAAGGAGAGAAATCAGTTAACCAAATACCCCATCTTGCTATCTCATCTTGTAGTCCCTAAAGAAATACAAGAAAGTTTCTGACACAAGTAAGAAGACATGCAACATGCAACTGCAGGATTGCTTTAAGTCACATATACGTACATACATATAGATATATACAGACATATATAAATTCTTATGTGTGAAAATAAGTAATTATTTCTTCGGGCATATTCAGTCCACAAGCAGCTAAATGTCTTCTCATTAATTGAAATTGAAAACATTAGAAAGAGCTAGCCTCATTATCGCAATGTTTAGCTTATTTTTCCCCATTTCCTGAGCAAAGCATGACCAGAATTTTTTGTTCTGATTAAAACGGGCACGTTCTCAAGCTGTAAAAACAAAACTTATCTTTAAAAACTGCATAAATTCATCACCATCACAGTATTCTTATTTGAAGAGAGTTTGCAAACTTCATGAGAAAAAAATATTATGGGTCACTGTATGAAAACTGAATTTGAAAAAACGCTTTTCATCAGTTAACAAAACCCCTTGATATCCAAGCAGCATGCACATAATGATACTAAAAGCTCACAATGGAACTTCAGAGGGCTATCAAGCCATGAAAGATCTCATAAAAAGACAAGTGATTAACTTATTTAAACTGAGCAGGAATAGGAGTCAAAACCAACTCTCTGTTATTTCTTCTCATACACAGCATTCTGCTTCAAAATAAACAGACCTTACTATCGATACTGGGTTTATCAGAGAATGAAACAAAATTTGGGTGATTTAGTTGGTTCATAGAACGCAATTCTGCTGCTCATAAAAGAGAAAACAACTAATTCAATGAACCACAAATTGCTAATGTGAATTCAGGCTTCAAAACGTGAAAATTCTTTTTTCAGAAATGTCCCAAATTTACTGATTACTAAACTATCGAGTCATTTTACTGGTTTACATCTTTGTATGCATTTCCAGGAAACTATTTATAAAACCTCTTGATTTACATCTGCATATTTAATGGCATTTTAAAAATAAATATTTAAATGAACACAACCTACAAAAAACGTACTCACTACAATTAAAAATCCCTACAGCAGCTTGGTAATGTGTCCTTAATCAGGACAGCAGTAGTTTGTGGAGTGTATTACAGTTGTAATACAGTTAAGAGGATGTATCCATAGCAGATGAAAGTTTGCTCTCAATTCATTACCTTTAATAAAATCTATTAGACCAAGCACAAAAATCTTCAGCAAGGGATCGGCAGCTAAATACATGACGTTCAAAAGAAAATAAAGTTGTTAAAGGACAATCATTTAAAGGTTTTATGTCACTTAACAGGCCTATAAAATGTTCAAAATAGTTAAGTAGGATAAATATTTGTTTCACAGCATGTAACCTGCTTAGGATGTTTATGTCTAAATACCCAACATTTTAAAGGTTTTCAGGATAATGCAACCATTTCAAAACAGGCAACACAGAGGGGCTGAGACTCTGGTACCATGTTTGTGCTTATGCCCTGGAGAAATATTTTAATAAACCAAGAAGCTATCTATGGAACTGAAAAAAAAAAAGAGCTCATATTCTCATATCAAGCAGTATATGCACTATGGAAATACAGTCCACTATTCTGTACAGCCCTTAATATTCTGTAACCAGTACATGATGTTCTATATATAGTAATCAGTACTTATTGTGTTCCTGAAATTAAACATGAAAAACAGTCAGATATTCAAGTGTTGTATTTTTTAATGCTTGTTGACTTGTCATATGAAACAGGATCCTGGGACTACCATAATGCAAAGGTAAATCATTCAGGCTCTATATGTCCTTGGCTGTCACACAGGTTTAGTTATCTTCTCAATTTTTGTTTATCTTTCCATCTCCAACTGCAGTTAAGGCTAGACTATTATTTGGGGGAATATTATGGTGGAGACTGGCACTTTCAGTGATAGCGTAATTAACTAACTAATAATCTTCACATTAAACACACGGCAGATAAAGATTATTAGCAGAAATTTGCAACATTGCCCCTCCGCCCCATCATATAACTATTACAAACAGTACACATTAGGGCCTATGAATTTATTGTGCAATTTTAAGTTTTCTCACTCACACTGTATTTATAAACGGAGTGTCCTCCTTTCACATAGATTTAGACATCTGCAATGTAGAAATGCACATGTGGCATAGTCATTCCATATACTTCTTTCATAACCAGTGGTGCAACACAGGAACTTCTACAGCTTGCTTCATCTGGCCAGTTTTGAACTTCTTTAAAATGAAGTGAATAACATCTTAAAAGTACAGTTCCTTAACTATCAAGCCAAAGATCGCTGGTCATTGGTTCAGACAGAGAGTTGTACACTGTAGATGTAAATTGGGATGAACCAGTTCTGCCACTGCAGATCAAAGTATTCTGAACACTGCAAGTACAGGTCCTACTGGCAAGATGTTTAGGAAGTATGCTCCATCTCCAAATTACGGCTGATGTGTAAGATACGTATCATGTTATCTAGAAAATAGCACGACAGTACAGGGGAGCATGAGAAAGTGCAGTTTTCTGGGCTAGTGTTGGAGATTTGTGTGAAGCAGAAAGAAACACACACAGTGCCTTTGGGAAATAGTTCCTAGAGTGGACTATCACCAGAACTACACTCACATTTTGTTTCAGTAGCTGGTTTATCACAAAAGAACACATAAAAAGTGGTGGAGTGTGGGCCATCAGGATCCAGAAGTAAAAGCGGAGCCATTTTACAGCACAGGAATGCCCACAGAGAGAACGCACCATACACAGAATTAAAGAAACAACTTTCTAGGTAATCATTCAAGAGATGGTAAAGAAAACCTACCAAGAACATAAATATTTTAAAGATATTTTGGGCTTTCCTTGTTAAATGGACTCAAATTTGACACATTTTACAACCATTTTAGTGTTATACTCCAAAATTTGTATTTTCATTACAAAAGCATGCAGCAAATATATAAAATTGAACTTCGTGTTTTCATACAAACATGTAGTATACAAATACACGTATATACAAATGTATACACTGTATACACATCAATACAGAAAACTATTGTATACGTTACGGCTACACAGCTAACTGATTTCTTTTCAGTGCGCACTCTAAAATGCAGTATTTAAAAGTACTGCAAGTAAAGTTTGCAAGAGTGTTTTTCAACTACATTGTAAGTATGCCATTAGCTTGTCTTGCTCACGTTAGATATCTGTTTATGCCATGAAGTTCAAACAAACATGTGACTTCTTTAAATTCTAAGCAAGCAATTTGTAGGCTGCTCATCCATTATCTCCAAGCACTCTCTGTACAAGGTCTACTAAAGTAATGGTTCTTTCATCAAAGCCTAATGGTTTGTTTCAAATAATCAAAGTAGTGTTTATATCACTGTCCTCAGGTGCAACCATTTTGTTTCCAGGAGAACGGCATAGTACATGCTAATGTCACAAGTGATAAATCAAAGCAACTACATTTGTTTCTCTACCTTAACCAATCTACCCTCTATGTCTTCAACAACAGCAACAAAAAAATCACCCTGGCATTTGCACTCTGTAGTTTATTCTAAGAGCATGAGTAATTTTGCAAGTAGTAAAACATCGTATGTAAAACAACTCACTCATTCCTTTCTTCTAATAATAACAAGTATAGCTTGACTTATGTGGGAACGAGCACTGTTGTTATCTGAAGCAGGATAGGAAGACGTTTCTCCCCACTACAACATCTCATGAATCCTGAGATTACTTTTACGCAACATCCTGCTTTTGGTTAAATTTAGTGCGTCTGATCAACTCAGTTCTCCGTAACACAGTGATACAGAAATTCATTCTCCTTTTTTAAGTTATTTTTTAAACTCTGGAAGGGGAGACTTTGCAAATCCCTTAACTGGACAAAACAAAAATTGTACTCACCTGGTGGATACTTTGAAGGATCTTAGACAACTCAATGGATATACAGAGCAGAACTGAAGTTAGATCCACAACCACATTTTCCCTTCTTTATCTTTTGTGACGTTTTGTTGCAACATCAGTAAGAGTTTTGTGTATCTAATATTATAAGATGGGAACTTCAAATACCCTGTGCACCATGTTGGATTTGGTGTGGTAATTACTCCAGTTATGTTATTCTCTTTACCAAAAATGTGCTGGGAAAGTCAAGCAGGCAAAACTCTCTGTCCAACAGGAAGAACCCACATAGCCATCAATCATGCCCCATTTTCAGTTAAAAGAATGACACCAATAGCAGCAGTAAGAGATTCCGTCAGCCCTACTACATACAGGGTGAGAGTTGCCTATACTAACAGCTGAAGGGGATGAGAATCATGGAATAACATGGGAACAATGACAGACAATTGAGCTGGAGTGGATGAAAGGCTCTCTTTGTGAGTCTAAGTGCAAATCATCACCTTCATCATCATCCAATATCCAAGGAAAACTAATACTCATATTTTGTTAAAGAAAGAAAGCAGAACATTTGCACGATTGGGTGAGGTTTCTTAATGAAGAAGGCACTTAATACATTGCTGGGCCTTCAGTAATGCTACCACACTAAACACGTTTGAAAAGTATCATGAAAATTGTGATCTACAGCAAAACAAACAAACAAAACAAAACCTTTCATACATTTAAGCTTGGAAATCTGAAATGCAAGATCAATTGTGAAGCAAGCAGCAACCTGCACTCCAGGTCTTCTCATGCCACCAGTCTGCTTCCTAGAAGTCAAAATTTGGTAAATTGCCCAAACCTGACAGAGTGCATCTCTGGAGTTACTGTGATGCTACAAGTACATCCTGACACACAGGAAAAGGGAAATAAAAATCTGAAATTACAATACCACTAGCAAATTCAAATTCGGATAATTTTGTCTTATGAAATTTCCTACAGATTAACATTCACTCTGAAATACAAAGGCATAAGGAAAAGAAATCAGAAAAAAATTTCAGTGACATTATGTTATACTGAAATATTAGGGTTTTTTTTTTTCAAAGTACCAGCAAAAAAGAAAGTTTATTTAAAATATTTTTTCCTGGATTTTGCCCCAGAAGTTGACCTATGGGGGTTTTTTTTCTTAAAACCTAGGCCTGACTCTAAGTATTAGGACTTACGGTTTTAACACACATCTGCATTTCTGCGTGTGCCAGTGGAATTAAATGCCATGAAGAAAATGTGGAGCCTGACGAGACTGCAGAGAAAACAGTTCCTGAACCCTCTTGCTTTACACTCTTAAAGTGATAGATCAATTCTTCTCCCAAGTCTACCTGTGGATGCAAGAGGTAAGCAGACTAAATTTGGTGTCATCTTTACTTAAAAGAAAGCATTCCAAGGAGAGAAATGGCCAAGAAGGAAAGTTTGCTCAGATTTTGGTTTAGAAAATATGGCCATCAAGAGGAATTAAGAACACTAGTTATCCGGGTCTCACGTGGGAGATCTGGAAAGCATATGAAGGCTTGTTCAGCTTCTCTTTCCTATTTGTTTTCTCTTGACTGCTTGCCCTCAGTGGCAGAAGGACAGAAGACGCCTACGGAGAACCAGCAAGGGCTGGGTAGGGTCTGGCAGTAGCCACCAAAATGGGTCACTAGCTGATAGCTTCACTGTACTGCGGAAGCAAGCAGGCATGTGAACACTAACGCAGGGAAGCGCTGGAGCATTTTACTGTCTTCTGTACCCTTTTTCCTCTTCAGCCATCCCTAGCCCTTCAGTTGTTAACATAGGCGACTATCACCCTACCTCTTCACTTCTGAAGCCACTCGCTTCATGAGGTGGCTTCAAGCATCCGAGAAAAAAAAATAAATGGTGCCAGAAGAGCTATCCAGATAAGGGGAAAATTAATCAGAGGGCTAAGATGCGAAAAGTCCAAAAGGTAAGAAAAGAAATTCCATTTCTGACTCTTCCTTGTGCATGTCAAGGCTATTACCCAACATGTTAAGATGTGTCAAATGTGTAACATCAGTAAGTAACAAGAAAAAAAAAAATCCTCCGGCTAATCTTACTCAGTGTAGAATAAACTCCACAATGAAAGTGTGAATAAGTTGACTAAATCTGACATTAAAAATACATTCCTACCGACTTGCTTTCGCACATGAGTCACCACAAAAACTAACTTTTTGAAAAATAAAAGGAACCACTGGATATAAATTCTCCGCAGTTCATTAAAGTGGGTATTTCATTCAGTGAACAAAGTCTTGAAAACAAAGACTTACTTGGCTAGCCATCTAACACTAAATAGTGATTAATTTTCTACTACCACACTCCCTATTAGTATTACTCCCAAATGTTCAGTTTAATTTAAGTACTTTCTGATTCATGAACAAGGGAATAACATACAGCTATAAAAAGGTAATCCAATCCTAAAATGGCCTTAACCCCCATAATCTGCACTTCAATGGCAAGGGAAACTGTATAGTTTTGAAACTGTAATCAAGATTTTTTTTTTTTTTCCAAACACACACACTGGAGCTGTCCTTTGCTCCCATCACTTATTAGATTACAATAAAACGACCATGCTCTCTTTATGGTGGGAACACAGCGACCCCGGGGTGATTTATAATCTTGTGAAACCCTGTCCACACTGCTGACCAGACTTTTTTTTTTTTTTTTTTTTTT
>VZSC01019250.1:382907-417076 GCA_013398225.1 Steatornis caripensis | reverse complement strand
TTTTTTTTTTTTTTTTTTTTTTTGAGGTCGCTATCTGTTTCTTCAACTGATGTCTTCCTGCTGTGACAACGCTGTTGGATAGCTGTCAGCACATAAGTATTTTTCAGGCTACGTATTATCTCTGCACGCACTTCTAGGGGGCTGTTGGGGTTTTTTTTCCCCTGTTGAAAGCTCTTCTGTCCTCGGTGTTTAGACAGAAAAAGAACTGTTCTAAGAATTTCTCATTAGTCTGACGCCTAACTCAGACAAGACAACTAAATAGGAAAATAATGAAGCGATCTCTTAATGATAGAAATAATACCATTTCTTCTAAACTTACCAAACTACTACTGACTACACATCGTGCTGCAAACTTTTTATCAAGTATGTTTTTCCACGGCAGGAACAAAATATTCCTTGATAAGGAGAGAAAGAAGCAGATAATGTACAAACAGTGCACCAGAAAACCTAAATAAGGGAACTTCCACAAATACTAAAATAAATATGCAATTTTCTTGTTTATTAACTTAATGTACTTTGAGAAAGTATTTTTGAAGTTTCCCCTCCCTCGGCACACTTGCTCTATGAAGGAAACGGCTGCCCGAGGTATGCTTAGTTAACTTATTCTCATGGAAAGCATTGCTTATTTTACTATCTACAAATATTTTTAGCAATATAATTTTAAAAAATCCTTAATTTGATACAGTACTTACTCCTTGCACATTTTAAATGACAGCATTTTAAAAACAAACAGCACTAAAAGCATGTGTAATTTTATGCCTGTCCTAAAATGAGTTAATATTCATTTGATTTACGCATTCAAAAATTAATCATTAAAGATAAGTTAATTAGAGCCCAACAGTGACTTTGTTATGACCCCTGGGCAAGACATCCTTGCATAACCTCAGGTGAAAGTTTACGATTATAATAGCCACCATCTCCCCCTCAACTGCCCATGCTATGCCAGGAATTCAGCAAACTGGCCCGGGTCTCACCCTGTACAGCACAGCTTCCCTGGTATCCCTACTCTGGACAGTATATGGATAGGTTACAGAAGCTGCCTCCAACCTGAGCTGACTGTCCGTATAACAAAAGTTTCAATTTGGTCACAATTAGAACTTGATCCATTATTGGCAAAATTTGCACTGAATTGAACGTTGCAAGATTTCTCTTTTAAAGCAAATGTTCAGCTGATCCATGTGATAGTACCTGTCGGGTCCTGCCTTTACCTATCCAAGCTAGCGGCATTTCAAAACAATTTTAAATGGAAGTACAAATCCAGTAACTATCACTTGAAACAATATTAGAAAGTTGCGAGTAAATATAACAGGTAATTGAATTACGTACAAAACTTCTTCGTATGATAGACCGTAGCTAAACATAAAGCAATTTTTTACTGAGAATCTAACTGTTCAATATTCTAGTAAAGACAACAAAATACAGCATTTCAATCAGCTGTACCTGACAATTTCTTCACCTGCCAAATATCTGGTTTAGGAAAATAAAATTATGTGCAGTCTTCACAATATTGCACTTGATATTTAAAAATTAAATAGGCTCAGAGGCAGGAGTTAACACCAGCTATTCTTTATTGTTTTATTCATCACTGTAAGCTGTTTCAGGAGGATAAAAAAAGTATTTCACTTCATGAAGATAAGGACAAATTGATAATTGTAGCAAATAAGTCAGGTTGTCCTTTGCTCTCAAGGAGGTAACCTACTGTTTCACTCCTCTAAGGACTTGCTTAATAAGATGAACAAAATCTCGGGGAAAAAAAAAATCAATTAAAATGGAGAAAAGTCCCTTAGGATAAAGTTAGTTTGGCAGTCCATGCACTTCTCAATCATTCCTTCAGTTTGTTCTAAGTAATACATACTTACTGCATGTTTCTAAGTAGTACCCTTTTTGGTAACGAGGCAGTTTCAGAAGTGAGCACTGAAAACCGATGCTGAATCAGCAAGGGCTGCTGGATAAAAGAGGGGTTAGGAAGTAAAATATCTGATAGATACAGAAAACGTGATTGGAAACAAAACGCACATTCCCAGGATCGCAACATGAAAAGTCAGTAGGAGCTGCTAACACGGAGAAAGGTTTATACTAAACCATGCACTCATTAGTCTTTCTAACCAGGTCCTTACAGGGCCTTTACATTGCGGTATATTGGGAGGTGGGGCAGAGAGATTATCCATTCATTCCACAAACTACAAAAAGCATTCCCAATCTGCGGTCATGAACAGCCACCAATAAATCCCACCTTCAAAGGACAAAGAACAAAACAGGAAAGCCAGGAATAATTTATCTTACACACTCTTCATCCTATTTGCTGTTAATCTAAACTTTTTTTAAGAAAAAAATCAAGCAAAACAAAAAACAAAAAAACACTCTTGTTGCTCTTTCATATGCAAAACTAACAAAAACATATCATATCTACTTTTTTAAAAACAATCTATTGGATTAATCACTGTCTCAGATTACACTGCAGGTGTATATTTTTGTGTTAAAGCACTTGTCACTACAGCCTGAATGTCAGTCCCAACGGTCTGGCCCAACACTAATTGGCAAATTATATTGTGTTCATCCAAAATCTCCCACCCAGTGCGTTCTGGATTAAAAAACAGATAAATAGGTTCTGTATATATTATTCCTTACACCTCGGAATGTGGCTGCATGCTGTTATGTAGATGCTGTGCTTCACTCTACTTATGACTAGTAATTTCAATGACAGAGAAATGACCTTTATACAGTACAATGCTTTCAAAGCATTTCAACTAACGGGGCAATACAGACAAAATTATATGTCGAGTGAGAAGAAAAAAGCGGCTATGCCTATCCAGGGAAGTTATTGCAACACAGAGTATACATTCACAGCGCATTTCATATTTTGAACAAAACCTGTGTACAGACATGTAAGGTAAGCTCCAATTGCCTGATTAGGCACATAAGTTATTTTAGTCCCTCTGGGCTACCACGATGGCTTCTGAGAAGAAACAGATCTCCTGAAAGTCACTCGTCATATCTGCCAGCCCTTTACAGGTGTCTAACTCTGGACGCTCTTACACACAGAGCACCTCAAGTGGCACGAGATGCCTATGTTTAGGCAATTACATTGAGACGAAGGTAAGATTATTTTCTCCTGACTTGAGGCATCTGGTAGCTGTCTAAATATAAACTAGTGATCAAGACTCTTTCTATAGTCAAAGGAGTAAAGACTGGCACCTCTAGAAAGCAATTCGTCTTGTCTATCTTACCATATACTTCAAGGATGGATGAATGGCTTTGCTGGAAGTGCCCATCCCTCTCTATTTGACTATAAAGGGAGTGTAGCTAAAGGACTGAAATTCACTCTCAGTCATGCCGCTTTAAAAATATATTATGCTGCTTCACATCCTCTGTATGTTAAGGAGTGTCTAAAATTAGGTATCTAGAAAGTGGTTGTCTAAGCTCCTATTATTGTCAAAGGAGATCTAGTCAATGTAGTCAAAGAAGTCTAGAAAGCTATTCAGCGGAGCAAATGTAGGTGTCTGCTTTAGAATAATGAGTCTTGCTTCGACTGTATTGACTAAAGTGCCATTGACTAAACCCAGGTGTCTGAATCCAGAGCTGAATTCTTCCCTATGAGTTTGATTGGCTGTCTGAATATAGGAGCCCGGTGCCATCTGTGATGCCCTGGAGTATCCAAGACATGCAGACAAGCTGGCAGACTTGACAAAGGACCTGGGAAAGACTTGCACTCCTCTGAACTGCTGCTGTAAAACAGAGAAGATACCCTAGGGCCTTTCAAATGCATCTAGATGCCTGTGTTTACGCAATTGAATCGTGTCCTACAATTCCAAACGGCAAGTTAATTTGGAGTAGCTAGTGCATTAAAATGATATGTTAGCTCACTTGAAAGTAACTTCCCGACATACAAACCTTTTACCTTGTTGGGCTGAAACAATGTGACTGGAAGATCTTCCCTCGCCAACCTAAAGAATACTATTCCTTCAGATACTTAACCCTGGATTTCTACTCTACCATATAATAACCTTAGTCATAAATTTTTATTTACCTGTGCTCCTAAAGTAACATTTTTATTTGGACAAATATACCCAGATTTTCAAAATGAATTATGGTGAATGTGTCATTCAATAGCTAAAAGAAGTTAAGAAAAAGACTAAGTTTTTCCATAAAATATGTTATTATTTGACTACAGCACATTTAATGCTTTCTCCGTTGATATCACAAAGGTTTAAAATATTAGGAGCTGTTAAGATTTTCACACTGTCTCCACCTGATGACAGCCACCCCATAATGATAAACATCAATTTGATAGTAACCACAAATTTGTTATTACTCTGAAGGTGAAGAAGAAAGCATGTCATAAAAATTTGTTCTGCACACCTTCTGTGATATTTTAGACATTTAAGCTGTTGTTACATGTTATTATTCTGTCAGTAGCAGATCAAGTATAAGAGGTTTTCTGTATATTTCCCCATCATTCCTTCCCTTCACCTCCAGTTCTCACTCATCTAAGGGTTCTTGTCCCTTGCTATAAATCATGTTAGTTCAACTGTTGGGCTGCTTGTGTTCCAAAATCAAATGCATGAAATGAAAGGGGAAAAAAAATAAAACCTCCAGAAGTCTAAGGTTTGGGTTTGGCTCTGGGTTTTTTTTTTTTTTGTGGTGGTGGTGGTGGGTTTTTTAATACAATCATTTCACAGAACCAGTGCAGACAGCTAAAGAAAGAATTGAACTCACAGGACAGAGCCATTGGCAGGAATAGGGAAGGGAACCTCTTAAATAGCTGTCAGGTAAACAGTAACATGGAGCCACTGTCCTAGTTCATATCTAAAAATTACACTTGAAAAAGACTGAATTCCCAGCACAGAGAACACAACTGATTGGACAACGAAACCAAAACACGAAAACAGACAATGGCTCATTTTTTTTTCTAAAAAAAAAAAAATCTATAGTTTTGCATGGAAAAATAATTACCAGAAAACAACAGGCCAAAGAGAGGGAAATTACGTGCTGAGAGAGCACAGTGTAGAAGTTTCCCAAGCTCCAGAGACTGGTCGTCCTGTTGAATCCAAAAGAGCCGATACACTCAGGACACCAGGAGCCTGCGACTTCTGCCCAGGCCACCAGCACACGCTGGCATCAACAACAGGTTCTTGCAATTCGGCTTACGTCTGGGAGGCTGGTGGCTGCTATGCACAAAGACTACAGGATTCATACACCTGATGAAACACATGACTCAGAGATTTTCTGAGCCTGGAAGCCACTGAAGCATCAGTCCCATCTTCCACTTCCAAGTACACAGTTTGGGTTGGTCTCCCAGGTGTTGCTCCAACCAGGTAACAGTGAGCAAATAAGGGGATACATTGTATGAACAGCTATCTTCTACAAATGCTAACAGCTTCTTTCTACAGGTAATAAATAACAGCTTAACGAGTAAAGAAATATTCTCAGAAATAGTCGTGATCAGTGTCTTCTCCTGACAACTTCCTATAAGGGAAAAGCAAAGATTGGTGTAAAAAACAAAGCCTGTGTTAAATATGACATACAAACTTAGAGTGGTCCTGGAGATATCAACTCCTGACATTCTTCATAACTGGCAGTCTCAAAACGTGTGTCCTCCTTCTAGATTGAAGAAGGACATTTAATACATTTCACGTGTCTTGAAGCAGTCTGCTTCACCATGTGATCCTATCACACCTCAGTATGGTGGTTAGAGTTAAGTTGAAACTTTGCCATTAATAAAACTGGAAATAATTGGTCAGCATTGCCTGTGATTTTTTTTTTTTTAAACTACAATGAACCTTTCTTTACCCTTAATACTACAGAATCTGAGCTCTGGAGAATAAACACCAATTGCCTAGTCTGCCTTTCCGTTCATAAGACATAGTTACTCTTCTTGGAAGTAGAACACCATAAGCCTAGTCTAGTTGATTTTCAACACATAATATTTTCCCATGTTGTTTGAAAATTCATTACCAGTTACTTTTTCATTTTTGAATCTATTCTACTGTAGCAAAATTTGTTACGCATTCATTAGACCTACGAGACTATGTTCAGGATTGGTGTTCTATTAACTGTCTTGTTTTTCCCTTTTTTTTTCCTTTAAAAAAAGAAAAAAAGGCTCGAACCATAACTGAAATATAGCTACCTAAAGCTGTTTAAATGTAAGTACACACTTCTACGGTGGCTTAAACTCTTGCACGTTGAGGCCATCGGTTTACAGTGCTGTCTTCCTGCTGTACCAAGCCATGCACCTTCTCCCCTTCCTCCACACAGGCACTAAAATTTGTGCCATGTAGCAAGACACTTCAGATGACTAGTCTGCCTGGAAACTAGTCCTTCCAAAAAGGGAAAAGGAAAAAAAAAAAGGGGGGGAAAAAAAAAGGATTAATTTTCAGCTGGTCTGAGCAGGGAAACAACCTGCTTACCATACTCCTGTTTAATTAGAACACTGTTGTTCAGGGACAGCGGAGAGTTCTTAACCTTGTCTAGCAGAAATGTGTTGCAGCTTGTCTTGATCTACATAAAATGAAAATGTGGTTATATCAGAGCATTCATCTCACTTTTAATTTAGTTCGCATAGGTGAGAATATTAGTGAAGACACTGCTGCACTGCCTTCATCAGGAACTGGCAGCTGTAATGCTTGGTACAGGCTTTTAAAGGGACATTAGCTGCTAGACCACACTGCCAGATCTTCACTGCACCTCCACTTCACACATGCTGGCAAAGTTACGGGCTCCTGCTACAGTCACACTTCCTTCTGCTATGAAAACATACCCTAATAGTGGCTAATTTTTTCCTGGGTGCTATCACTAATTCTTGCTCCATGATTCTCGCTCCCCCAATGCACGTTCTTCTTGTGATGCTGTAAGCATGAAATACAAAAGCCCAAGTTTCAAAAGGACCACAAACTTTTGTGTTTTTCTGGACTGGGGAAGACTTGTCCTGTACCTGACTCACTTCTCCCATTACCTTTGGGGGACTGGCTCTTCAAGTAATTACAAGACCCTGACTTCAGAGTCTTAAAAAAATGCCTCAAAACCCCAAAATTCTTTCCTAACCTTTATTTTATTTTTGAACCTGCACATCAGATAGACTGTAAAGCTAGCCCAAAGAAGTTTGGCTTGTTTTTTCCCCAAAAAACGGATTTCAAGACTCTTGCCTTCAACACAAAGCTTTCACTTGTAGAAAGAAAAAAAAAACCCAGCATAATCTGTAACCTCTTTTCTACAACCCTATCCAGATTGCTTTTATTCAAATAAATGTGGCCATTTCAAGCCTGAACCTAGAACTACAGCTCTTCTATAAAGAGCCCCACTGAGAACCTCAACACAGCATTCCTCCGAAGTGCAGAACTGTCTCTAAGAACTATTAACTCTGCTAGGACACTCGGTAAGTGAATCAGTAACAATTATGTTTCGTTGGGGATAAGACCCATAGTACAAGAGCTGAAACAGCTACCTGGGCTGAGAACACTAGTTTCCCACAAGGTTTGCTACTGTTCACCACCAGATACGCTACCAATACGACAGTGCAACTGAAGGTAGTGGTAAGAAACTATTAAGCAAATTGAGTTTAATTATTCCAGAACAAGTGAACAATCCAGCTTCGTATTCCACAAACAACATGGAATGAAGGAGGTTATTTCCTGCTTACACAAAACCAGGCAGGTTCTACACAAACCCTAAGCTCTCCATTTGAAAACTGTTACCTTTATGGTTGCAATTACTCGGGTCAGACTCTACATACTGATGAACAAACAGCCCCTCTCCAATGGCACCATTAATGGACCAAATTTCAGGGATACAAATCTTAATGTTTAACTACTACAACCCTTTCCCCGTTCCTACATCTCAGAAATGTCGTAAGACCCTTCACCATCCTTAATAAAAGCCAACATCTCAAAAAACAACACAGCAGTAAGAAGCTATATAAACAGAAATTTAATGAGAAATTCTAATTCTATAATCCATTATAAAAGTTAAAAATACTAACAAATATAATCTTAATACCTTTTAAGATAACTGTGACACCATAAACATATCTGAATGGCATAAACATTTTGCTTAGCCTAAGTCTGCTCTTTCCTGCAGTTCGTTTACAGACTGTATCTGGTTTGTCATTCGAGAATGCCACACATCGGTCAGATGTTTTCTTACCTTTTTCCCCATTAATTTCAGAAAATGTTCTATTATTGGACTATTCCTTGAGCTTGATTCAACAATCTCAATTAATTGTTGGATTACGCTAGCTGTAGTCAATAGTCCTTAATCATGTATTTTATCTCACACTGTTTAACACTTAATAGACCTATTTGCTAGCACACTAAAGATTAAAAGTGCGCTTTTTTTTTTTATCTTTTGAACACTAGTCCTTCAATGCTGTTTGATCCTGAAAAGTTGCAAGATATTGCACCTTAGAGCATGAGTGTACTACAGTTAAAGGATCAGACCTGGAAAGTCTGGTATTGTCTGCACTTAATGTCCCTATCTCCAATCACTTCCTTTTGACTCTGGAAACAGGAACTACTCAAAATACTCTTAAAATAGATTTTCATTAAAAGTGCCATTCTTATAATCACTCGTATCACTGGACACTGACTTTTTTGAAGAATAGAAATCCGCAAAGTCCCTTCACATAGGACACAACATCTTCAAACCACCCTGCCTGAACAAATATCAACTCTTAAAACAACAGTTTCACTCCAACAAATAACTTGAAAAATATAATCTTCTTACTGAACAGACCTGCTTCTGGGGAGTATTAAGGCAAATGTTTGCTCACTTTAGTGTTCAGTTTTCGCTGCTCTTTACTGCTGTTAACCCAGCAAAACTAACACGACTTTGTTCATTCTGCAGGAGTCCCATCCCTGCTCCTGCAGAAACAGGATTATTAACAAAGTTCTCTTTGCTCCGCCAAAATTTTTATTCTGTTACATCTACACAGTCCCACTAAAAAAACACCACATCTTTTACCAAAAACAATTAGGTTGTGCAAGTATAAACAAGGGCAAAATAAATGTTATTTATGAGGAGCATCTGAAAGAAAAAAGGACGGCAAAGAAAAAAAATTGCAGTGAAAGATTTAATGAGCTCAAGCTATTTAACTTATCAAAGAGAAGGAGTGAAGATCTGAAAGTACCTACCTGGGAACCAAAATTTCAATAATGTAAGCAGCTGATAAACATGTAATAAGCAAATGCAGAAGGAAAAAAAAACCCAAAAACATAATAAGGTAGAGACTAAACAAACTTAGACTGAGATGTGAAGAATCCCTATTACTTTAAGTTTGAGAAAAGGTGGATTTTTCTTCTGAAATAATTCTTTAAGTTCAAATGACTATTGACCTAAAGCAGAAATCCCAAACCTGTATTACACAGACAGGCCATGTATCCACTATACATATTTTTCTTTTTTTTTTCCTGGCATTAAAGGTATAAGGTGCCTCAACCTGTCTTTCCCGACCTTACTTGCTCACTCACAAGTAATAGTGTCGGTGCTTTCCATGAACACAGAACGTCCAGTGCCCTGTTTGCAATTCCATCTTTGAAGTCATTTCACCAATTTCTTAGAAGGAACCCTACCTCCAAAGAAACATCTCTAATTACCAAATTCCCTGAGCAAGAGACCTGAGTTAGCTTCAGAAAGTTAGTGAAAAAGAGTCATGCTGGTATGTTGCTGTCTATGATGAGATGCATACACGGAAACAAAATTAGAAAACTGAACTAATGGACTTTCAAACGCGGAAACAGATTGTGAAAGTATCTGGAAAGCGATACAGCATAAAGAATATCACAAAACAGTATGTGCCTTTGTGTACCTCCAATATTACACTAAGGTGACTTCCCTGCAGACCACAGTGTGTAATGAACCATAACATACAGATATGTACGACCCAGCTCTAAATAAGCCAGCCGGGACAAAGGAAGAGTTACGGTGATTTTAGTGTGCTGCCATAACGTGGATAAAGGCCTAAAGTGGGAGGGAGGTCCTGAAGCCCAAAGTTGTAGGAAAAAGTACAGCAGATGGTCCTACAAATTATCAATTAAAAGTCTTCCATAGTTCAGAACCTTATTAGTGAAAAATATTTTTGTCTCAGAAAAAGAATGATCCTATTTTATTTTGCATATACAATTATCTGAATTATGACGCAGGAAAATACCCTGAACTCCTTGCCAAATTTGTAAAGTGATTTTTTTTATATGAATGATTACGCATGTACATACGTAAACTCCCTTTTGAAATGCTTTCATACTTGAACTCCAACACCTTTAAGAATGGGTGGAAGCAATTCTTTCTGTTCTGATAATCTTGAGAAAAAATGGCAGCAAAACCACAAAAGGCAGAGTGCAGAATATTTTAAGATTCACAGGAACACTCACTGATCTAAGGAAATTCATCGTAGCTGATCTAGACGCCATGCTCCATTTCAAATGGCTTAAAGGATAGCAGAGAATGGCACTTGATAAGACAAAAGCATTCCAAAGTCTTACCAAAAAATAGCTACTACAGATAGAACTGTAGTAAAACTCTTTGAAACTAGCAGAAGCCTCAAATACAAGCTCATTTAGACATGAATCTATTCTTCTGGAAACTGATTTGCAAATATGAGACATTTCCAGAGCAGCAACTAAAATACAACACAATTATGCTCGAAATAAAAAGAAGCATTTGATTGCAAGTTGTTTCATGAGCAGGTCCGTGGGTACAGATCTGCAGCAGTGAAAGAAGATTCTATTAAAAACAACAATCAAAACGTTATCTAGATTTCCAAAAACAATCATGAAGCTGCAGAATTATTCACTAAACAGCAGCACAGGTTTAATATTTATCTTTTTTACAACACGTATTTTCAACACTGGCTACAAATACAGTCAAAAACATTATTTAAATTGGAATCTGAAGTAACTATGATTCTTACAGTTTTCAGTTCTGACATTCAGGTTGCCATCTCAAATACGAAAAACAAAAACAATGTTAACCTTCTAGGACTTGCAGAATATTAGTTCACTATAGAACGGTCAATAAGGAAACTTCAGCATTCACATGCACTAAAACATACTTGAGCCTTAGAAACCATCCATAGTGATATTCTATGCATCTACTATGACAAGAACATGATGTCTGAAATGCACAATCCACATACCCCATTTACATCATTTTTACCTCTGTCATCCATGTCCCCTCAGTTCATCCATTTCAGGTTTCAACGTATGTCTGAGCTCATTAGCTGGGCCAGAAACAAGTGCAGAATTACTTTTATCACAATGTTTTAGCTCCATTTATGTGGAGATCTGATAAATCTCATTAATATGCCTGTCTTCACAATCCTCTGAATTACTTCAAAGCCCAATACATTAAAAAACTGGATAGACAACAGAACATCTTGGGGAGAAATGGAGGGAAAGCAAATGTACTCTTCACTATTTAGTCAGTCAATACCTTATAGGAGTCACTCTTTCAAAACATGAATCATTACCTCAGAATAGTGATAATAAAATAATCATCACAATAATAACAGCAAAGGTGAAAGATAATAATGACAATTTTATTGACTTAAATATCTTCCCCCTCTATATCTACACATACAGAAAGAGAGTTTAAAGGGCATCCTAGAAGTATAACTAAAAACTAGAACAAAAAAAGCTCAATTAAATATCTTGTAGTTGTAGCAGCTCAACAGTTATTCTTACGTAGTTCAACTTGGAAGTCAAAGGCCAGATCACCATGTTTTCAGCCACGGTCTTGCCTACAGTCTCAGCAAATGCTAAATCAGTATGAAGACTCAAAGTACTCAAAGATAAAAATATAATTTGGGGAGGGGCAAGGCATTAAAATTATAGATTATGTCCACAAACTTAAAATATGGCAATTATATGTATTTGGACTTTTTATTAATATAATTAATAATTTCAGTGACCAATTATCCCTTTGGGGCCTTGATAATTTTAAATACAAGATACGTTGAAATTAACATAAAACCAGATTTCTTTGAAAGCTTCTGAGGAGCATTTGTGTTTTCACAGCGACTTGTCAGAAAAGGAAACCTAGCAAATTCAGACCTGGGCTGCTCAGTTACATACATGAAATTCCAGTTAATTCCACACACAGCAGCTAGAGAATTACAGGCATATTTTTCAAAAATATTACCCCAGAATCAGCCTTTGAAGAAGAGTATATCTATGTAAGTAGTCAAAACGAAGCAAGAAAAATCTATAAAAATCCTAAAAACATCTCAACTTTGCATTTGCCTGTTTTTCAAGTCCCTTACAAAATGGAGCCAGAACGGCTCAGTCTTTTTTGCTTGAGTCTCTCCTGCCTACACGAAAAAGTTATGAAAAATAAACTTTAATGCTTTCATTTGAAAATGTGGGAAGGTAGAGACTCTACCTGCTAATTCTTTTACATTCTAGATTATCATTGTGTAACAAGCAATATGAGTGCATTAATAAATGGGTATTGGCATCTTTGTGAGGAATCTATTTGTTCCAGGCAGTAGGGTAACATCTGGTCTCGGTTAAGTCTGCGGGCATCTTGCTATTGCCTCAGAGTTCGCTGCATCATAACAACCAAAGCAATCCACATTCTAGGTGTTCCATGTAGAGGAGTGTTTACAACATTATTAGTGTTTCAACAATAAATACGAACCACTAAAAGCTGCTGAATATTCAGTACTACACGAAGGACTTGCATTTGTTCCTGTTAAGAAATGTGTTACAGTTTTAAAAGATAGAGCAACACTCCACACTTTTCATACAGCACTGCCTACCCAATTCTAGACTTCACAAAACAAAAGACTTATCACAAACATTCCCAAACCTCCTGACATCTTCAGAAATTCAGACAAAAGACATTCGTCTTGATTGTTCCTTGTAGTAAATCTCAGACACTAGATTTCAGTGTAGACAAATGCCAAAGGAAAAAAAAAAATCAATCAAACAATTAAAACAACCTACTAAATTTCACGATGTAACAAAGGAGGAACAGTGTGTGTTACATAATTTACAAAACTGGCAAGGCATTATCATAAATCCTGCTGACAAAGGAGGAGTTGTAGTTCTTTGGTATTGGGTTCATTACACTAAACAGGCAGTAAAACAAATGGCAGAAATGTGTTACTTTAAAATGCCCTGGTTTTTTCATCCAGAAGTTGTAAAGATATTTCTATAGCATGAAATTCAATATAAAATGTATGCAAATTATGATGAAATCAGATTAGGGAAAATGCCAGAATTCACAAGCCAAATACTCGTGCGCCCTACAATGGCAGGGTTCTCCCAACTGCCTGAAACAAATATCTGTGTCTTATGATGACTCTTGGCATTGAGCCCATGTTGAGTCCCTATCTACATAAATACTGCCTTCTTTGCATGCACAACAGCCCCGAATGAACACCACTTCCAACAACGCAAAGTATCTTCTCTTCACTGTGGATATTTGGTGGTATATAGCATTATCATCTTGATATAGAAAGTTAAGCAGTTAAGCCCCTTACAGTTCAAAACACCCCATAAAGTCTACAAACCATGATTGCCATCAAAAATGGACTAAATGAATTAATATTTCAGAGATTCATTAAAAATTAAGAAGACTCATTTTTACAACTTCCTAAGTTTAGCAGAATATGTTCTTCCACCAAATTGTTTTACATTTAAGAGAGAGATTGTTATTCCCAGGAAAATATTGTTAGCTTTAGAACTGAAATGCAATTTTTTATGTCTTCTTTCAATAAAATGGATTGCATGTATCTTACAAATTCTTACAATAGGAACTAACCCTACCAGCATCAATATATCCTATCTTGTGTTTTGAGCACTACGTATAATATCTAAAGTATTTTATTTAATAGAAGAAAAATTTAATCATTTATTGAAACGTTCTGGGGCAATCCCTGGAAAATGCTATCTGAACACTGTGATACAGCTTAATTCTGAAATTCATTAACTTCTGTGATTTGACTGTGAAGACACTGCAACTTTTTTAACCCATTTCCCATCACTAAAACTTTGAATTCTTAGCTCTGAGAAAGTCAGCTCTAGCCCAAACACTTCTGACAGAAGTTATCATTCTTCATCCCAATAACAGGCTAGGAGATAATCTTAGAACCTGATATTCTACATTCCCCCCTCCATGAAACCTTCTATTCAGCATCATCAGTACAATTCCACATGCCGCCTTCTTCTCTAAAAGCCCCTTTTGGTTATTTTGCAGCCTCACGAAAAAGACTTCTCCACAAGGCAGCCCTCTCCTGCCCATTACTAACTACCTCTACCTCTTATAACATCTTAAATCCTTCTCCAGATGTGAATGCCCTCTCCCTAACTACCATTCCCCATGTAGTTCACACCAGCAAACCCAAAAGCAACCTCTGGAGACTCGATGTCAACCCTTATATGCTTCTAAAGAAAGGCAGGCTGAACAGGCTAAAGGCCAAGCATATAACATGTATGTATGTGCTGGGCATCCAAGCCTCTGGCTGCTCTATTTACTTAAGAACGTACCTCAGTGGTACACTCAAGTACGCACGTTTGTCCCTGTGCAAAGTTCTCTTCTTTCATGCTTGTAACTGAAAAACAAACACAGCAGACAGGAAAGCTGCATACGCTGCCTGCTAATTACTAGTTGACACTGAGGAATGCTGAACTCATTTCCAGACAGAAACTGAACTCATAATCTGAAAATCAAGTATGGAAGAAGCATTGCCTATGGTTGCTGCATGGAATCCCGGTACATTGTTAGGGTCGCAGGGTTCTGCTTGGCTTCCATTGCCCATTATGGAAGTAGACAGCAGTTCATTGAAGATCAAGATCGCAGGAGCAAGCGCTTGCAGAAGTAGCCACAGATGAGATTCATAGGAGTGGATATAAAAAAAAGGAAGGATTCGAGGGCATTAATCCCGCCTTATCCAACCAACCACGTGAAATTATTATTAACTATCAGAAACTATTGTCTGTATTGTAGACAGTGCTGGTAGAAGAACAAAAATTGGCATGCCATTTAAAGAAAAAGGTACGTGGAAAGAGAATACGCACAAAAGTAGTCTTAGGATAATTTCCAGTCCTCTGTCCGCAGCATCAATAAAACCATCGATTACGTTTTTAGACTGAAAAGATATCAACTTCTACAAAATGCTGAAGATCTTAAATACTGCTAAGTACTTAGCTTGACAAAAGTCTCCAGATGATGAAAACATACTCTAAGGATACTATATAATTTTGTCCACCTGCATGACTTTCAGGTTTTATTCTGAATGGCTATTATATTTACAAAAGAAGGGTACTTCGGTGGGGTGGGAAACAAATGTCTTTAGAATTCTTAAAAGATCAAACGCAAAGTAACTAGCTGTAGCAAAACCCTGCTTGCCCATCTTTTGCCAGACTGAAAGCAACCACAGAAAGAAAACAAGAGAGATTTCTTTTTTTTTTTTCCCTCTTTCCTCCCCTTTAGAAGTACTAACAACTTTTCTTTTCTTGCTTAGCCACTAAAGGAGGAAAGTGATAATCCCTTTGAAATTCAGCACTTAACACCTATATGGTAGGTGATAATTGCTGCATTCCAAGAGGATTAGCACAGTGGAACCCACTTCAGACCATTCTGAACACAGTGAAGTTTTGCTAAAACCATGCCTACCCAGGGAAATTTTGAGTTTCCCACTGGTTCTGTGTAGACAAGGATCTTGTAGCTTCAGATGTATTTCCATCACGTCTGCAAAAAGCTGCTGAAGAGATCAGCCAGTGTTTAAAACACGTTTTCTGTTCTAAAAACTAATAGTAAGTAAGAGTAAGAGTAATAATAAGAGTATTCCTAAAGAGGCACAAACTAGCATAATTCCTTCGACACAGCTGGCAAAAAGTGTACACGTTATTGCAGCCTAACTTTTCCTGCAGACAGCAGAATATTTCCATCATCATTAAAATTTGGCAGGACTGCTGTGAACTAGGTGCTCACAATAAAACAGTAGTCCGTAATTCAATACTGTACCAGAACCCAGAGGCCTAAGACAGCTCCTGCATAGCTATAGGAGATACTTTCTGTACTAATGTGTATGCCATTACCAGGGGGGAAAAAGTGCCAGAGAAGGCAAGAGGTACAAGTGATGAGAGTCCACTCAAAAAAGCAGAGTAATTTCGCGCTTTCGCTCCACCTCACTCCACCAGCAGAGTCTTAGGCTCGACCTAAGTTACAGGGGTTCTTCCACTGTGCAGTAGCTCCCACAGAACAGAAGATGCTCTGTAACAAGGGGGCTTCCTCTCCCTCAACAAGACGAGACATGCAGGGCATGGAAGATGGTGCACAGACGCCTCTCATCTTTCCTTGCCACCAGAACTCGGCTAGGGGGAGCACCCAAAGGCCGAAACCATGCTGTACCTCAGAGACCGACCGCGTTTGTTTTGCAGTGCACAGCAGGCCAGCTTGCCAAGATCTAGTAAAGCAGATTTCCAAGAGTGAGGAACACAGCTTTCACGGCATTCATACATTTTCCTTTCAAAGATTTTACTTCCACGTTCATCAGCACCGACCCCTCCTCCCGTTTCCCCCTTTTAAATACAATGTTAACACCACCGTGTAATCCACAGTTCACTTCCCCGGCTAGGCTCAGGACACTGCAGTTGGGATGCAGAACAATTTCACCGCACAAGGGACGACGATACATAAAATTGAAGGCACGGTTCCCCTCCCTCCCGCCACCATCATTCATTTGTGCCCCTGTCGCCCATTCACTTGTAGCAGCACAACTGCTGATGAAAACACACAGTGAAGTGTTTTCCCGAAACAGATGAGGCTTAATAAAAATAAAAAAGGAGGGTAAGCAGGCAGCATTTTTAACCTAGATCTGATCCTGTACAGAAAATGGTCACAGACGGTTGCACAGGCGTAGCTGTACAGGAATGCAATCACAGTGCCTGGAGGAAACAGAAGAGAGGCAAAATTATCTAAACCAGCACTGCTATCAAAAAAGGCTGTAAATCACAGCCTTACTCCTAGAAAGAATATAAACAACAGAGATCTTTTATCTGATTAAGGAATCATTTACCCGATTCTTTTACCTATTATATTTATGCGATGCAATTATTAACACATCGCCTACTAATACAGGGATTTATTTCATACTTGCTTTTCATTAACTTTCAAGTTGCTGTTATTTCCTCTCTGTGCATGTATGAATGCTCCAGCTACTGATCTCTGCAGAAGAATGACCCCTTTCAGTATCTCTGGGCACATACTGTTTATTTCAAAGGAGAGAAAAATATCTGGAAAGGTTTAAGATGTTAAACTTCGTGTTTAAACCTGTTTACAGAAAAACATATAAATATATTCATTTTTTACTTTTATCTCAAGTTTGTAAAGTAAGCCTCAAGTTTCCTTGTTTCACTGCCACGCAGCCATTGCTAACGAAGGGAGCCTAAATTGAGAAAAGCTGGCAGCTGTAAATGTCAAGATTATGCCCTCCTTATTACCCGTACTCCTTTCCACGAAGCCCTCAGATCCTCTGATCATCATATATGGCAAGTGAGAACTTAGGAACAATGTTCAAGAAACTACTTCAACATCCAGGCAACTCGTAATGCGAAGATAACTCCAAACAGCCAAGCAGATTAAAAATGGTGACTGAAGACAGAACTTTCTCCCAGGCAAATTGCCAGTATTTTTTTGAAAGGTAAACTCGAGCTTTTAATTAGCATGAACACTCCTCCCCATGAGCATTGCCACTGCCTGGACTGTCTTAAAAAGGAATAAAAATGGCATCCACGACTGCGCCGTGGAGCTTAGATTTCCAGCAAGCACAACAGAGAAATTACAAACCCCTGCCTGTAAGCAGAGCTGTGGAAATTGAACCTTGGCATAACCAAAGGTGAAAAAGTAAACAATGCCACAGTCAAGTGAATATAAAGTGAAGCAGGGGTAAAGAGAACACATTTAAGCCTGGCAACTTCTCCACTTCTGTTATTGGTAGTTTTTATTAGTCACTCATTCTTCTGGTTCTGTAAATTAAAATCTCTACTAAGAAAGCTAAATCAAGAATGATTAATATCTTCTGATTTAACTTCCCTTCCTCCCACAGTTCAAAATGAAGCGAAAGCTATGCTCAGTCTGGCCTGTCATGGTGGGCAATGGTCCAGATCAAGAAAACTGAGTCAAGCATCTTTTAAAGCCAGTATTATATGCTTTAGCAAGCATAATTATCTATTTGTTTCTAATACAATACTGTTTCACGCTTAAGATTTTTAATAACCATTTTTTCCAAGAGTAGAAAATTAATATGCTAATAATTAAAATAATATATATCCACTTCTCTAAAATTATGCCTATAACACAATAGTATTTTTTTTCCAGTTTGTATGTATACTGCACCATTTTATAATTATTAGAACATACTCCAGGGCATATGTTGTGCTGGTGTACAGTGACTTCTCTGGTGGCTGAAATCATTCAGCCTGTGGCCTTGTGAATCACACAGCACCCACAGCTTACCAAATCCTCGTATGACACGTGTCACGTCGTATCTTACTGCTTCAACGCAACCCCTGCACTCCTACCGTATCACCAGTAGCGAAACACTTAAGTACAGATGGACCAAGTGCCGCTGACATCACATCCCCTGGAATGCATCCCTGTATATCCCTGCTCCCATGCCTGGTCTATTAAAAGCACGAGGCATTTCTCTCCGAGCTCGGGATGAGCACTTACGTTTGGTACCAAAGCATTCGCAGGGGTGTCTGAATTTTGTTGGAGGGGGACTGTGTGGATTTAGTAATTTCCGGCAGTCTTTTGTAGGTGTTTAAAACCACCTCGAGTTAGCTGAGCGACTCGTCTGCATGGCGAGAGCGCCGAGTTCCTACATCAAACGTTCCTGGGAGGTGCCTGCCCTATAGCAGTGGGTACAACCAGCACTCTAATCACTGTTGAAATCATTGATAGCGCTGTCTATCCACACTATGACAGACAAAAGCTGAAATGTATTAAACATAGCAATCCATCATCCCGCAGATGGGAAGCAGGAGCCAACAGAGTTCAGAGGGAGCGACTCCCGCTGCTAACAATGGCTGAAGTACTGACAGTTCACTACTCCTCCCTGCTCCTCACTGGGCTCTTCTCCCAGCTTCCCAAGAGCGATAAATGAACAAATAGCCCACTGAAGAAGAAGGATTTAAACGCTGTAGACTTGCTGATAGCTATTATCCCAACTCAGAAGCCCATAAACAACCTTAATGAGACATCGGTTCTCTTGTTTAAAAAAAAAAAAAAAGGGTTATTACATTAAGGAATTGTGATCTCAAATAAATAAGAACCAAGAAAACCCATGAAACTTAAAAAATGTTAGATGTGTAAATCTCATCCGAATATATGAGAAGCTGACGAGCTACATATCTAGCACCGNAAAAAAAAAAAAAAAGGGTTATTACATTAAGGAATTGTGATCTCAAATAAATAAGAACCAAAAAAACCCATGAAACTTAAAAAATGTTAGATGTGTAAATCTCATCCGAATATATGAGAAGCTGACGAGCTACATATCTAGCACGGGCAGCTGGAGACAAGCTACAAACAACAGTACTCTGAACTGGGAAGTAATTTATGTGGAATCCATCATTATTTTAACATGAAATGTACAAAGCTTTAAAGGGGAGAGGAACAACTAGTGGATTTTTAAGGAAAAATAAGTCTGGACCAAAGTAATGCTATTTATGAAAGTTGATTTTTCTTTCCTGACTTATTTCTTGTAGGACGCATGAGTCACACAATATAGCCAAAGGAAAAACTGCAACTGCTAACACCACATTAGTTAAGTATAAAAGGGAAAGACACTTTTCTTAGCATTTCAGCCTTGTCATTTCCAATTTTCTGCTCTTTGGACATGCTTGTATTCAAATTCTGGAACATCTATTCAGCATATCAATCCTAATTAGACAATCTGGGTCTGGAAAGGATGAGAGCTGGGTCATTTGCATAATTTAATCATAAATACTCAGTGATACATATTTCCAAATGCATTTGTACAATTATCTTTTCATCCTTGGGGCAATGGTATTAATATGATTAGGCAATATTTCTGGAAAAAACAGACAAGTATGCACTCTTTTTAACTGCAGCTTAGGGCGATATGAAAAATTAATTAATTTCTGAAGAAAATCAATTTCTGTACGTGACCACATTAGACATTGCTAAACCAAGACACAGAGTCCTTTCTCAATCAGAACATTTTATCATTCTTTCCCAAATTCTGATTGTTATATGAACGTTTCAATAATAAAATTGTTAGATTATTTAAATTATCTTAATACGTAAGCATGGAAATGTGAGTATTTCTTTGTCATGCTACCCTGACAGACATTGTGTTTTAAAAAATGTGTTGTTTGACCAGTCAATAGGAAACCTTAGCATTTGGTCTGAACTCATCTTATCTGATCTTTTATTAATGCACATTATACCGATTGAATTCAAGGACAGCAGGAAATAATTCAGCTCTGAAAACCACAGCTGAAAAAAAACAGAACCACGCTAACCTAAAGTGTTTTAAAATTAATATAAGGTTGCTTCCTTGTTTGTTTTGCTACAAAGAATTAGATAAGGTGTTCCTTCAACAGAAGCATACTCATTACAAAAATGTTGTGACATATGTGGGATACAGCCAAGCACCCAGGTGGCTAATCTCATTTTTAGAAGAAAGATACTGCTTTGTATGTTAATTGGTGGAAAAAAAAAAAAAAACACATTTATGGTTTTATATGTACCGTCTTTATTTCTTCTCAATCAACAGAAAAAGTAGAAATTACTGCATGCAAATGTTCAATATTCATTTAATTTGCATGAAGGTGCTTGAACAATTTTTTTATTCTAACAAGCTCATTTTTCATGCGTTTTGTCTTTCATCCTAATCTAGCATCTGTCATTCCTTTTTGAAGTTATTATCGGCCCAATTCCCTCTTGGACATGGTTGCTGGGTGACCGGTATCTTAGCACCCACTTTGACAGGAACAGATGTGAATCTGATCAAGAGATTTCCCATGAGTACCTGAAATCACAAACAACTTTCAGGAAAAACAAACAGCCATGCTGTCACCGTCCCTCTCTCCTCTTCCTTCCCATCTCTTCCCCCAACCCCTCAAACAAAAAAAAAAAAAAAGACTACGAAGAAGTTGAGGCAGAGTTATGCAGCATCATTAAAACGCATTATTATTTGGCAGGTGAGCTCCCCAAACGTCTTTCAAGCCGTTTCTGCCTTCAAACGGCAACTCTCGGCTTTAAGTTTTAATAACCACCCTTTGAATACTTCCAAAGACGACTGTTCGTTTCTAAGGTCACAATCTTCTAAACGTTCCCGTGTTGAACTTGTTTTCGTCACATGAATGCTCTCATTTAAATCAATGGGATTACTCATGTAAGCAAATTTCACATGCATACAAGCACCAACCAGTTGTTTCATAAACACCTAACTCACATTTTGATTACAAATAACGTTCTTTGATCGTTCCCACACTTGTTTGCCAGTCTCTGTGAAACTCCAGCTTAGGAAAATTTTGCTAGCTATGCCACATGGGTGTCAATACTGATGATATCCAGGGACCTGAATAATTTTATTCCTATAAATTGTCCAACTGAGATGCTATAAGCAACAGGACTTCTTACACAAACCAAAGCTTCCTTCCTGCTTGCAGGATTAAGACTTTTATGTGCAACTCAGTATCACAGTGACTATATTCATCGCTGCACATGTGATATGGAAAAATATGAAGAAAGCTGAGAATTACAGCTATATGCCTCTGAGGTAAACTTAGAACCATAAAAAGCATAGGTGAGAATTTCCAAACATGAGTGAACTTCCCAAAAAAAAAACCCTGTCTAACAAACTATCTCATTCTAGTCTCCTCCTTGCTGAGGCATAATCAATGCCTGGTATTTTGCACGTTGGTGTTTAGTGGAGGAGTCATCAGCGAAACTCAGTCTTATGTTCTAACAGTAACTTCTTTTATCTAGATATGGATATCAGCCCCAGAAAAGAGGTGATTAAAGGAGATGGAGGTAATCCATTCTTTCAGGTACATAATAAAAACACAAATACCTTCTTCCCATCTAACATCTCTGCCACAAGAATCTCAGTCCCACATCAAACTCCTAAGCAAATCTTATTTCTTCTTGCTTGCTTTCCCAGGCACTAGTCTAAACACAGTCATACTCAGTGAAGAGACAGGAAAAATTTCTGGTCCAAAAACTGAAAAGTTGATCATACATATGTAAACTTACACAGCTGCACGTAATAGTAACACCGGTTAAATTTGCCTTAGCATGCTGTCAACCAGCCTTTCACTTTTGTCTCTTCACTACGCTACTCTTCAGCATGTTCCCAGCCCCATAGCCTCAGGGCTCTTGTCCCTACTGCTGCTGCTAGGGTTAGCAACTGCTGCTGCCAATGAAGAATCCTCTGAAGTTTTCACAGCCCCTAATAAAACGGGGCTTCCAGGCAGAACTGTAAATTTTCATCTTCATTTTCTTTAAAAATCAAGAGAGCTGTGTGAGGGGAAGAAAATAAACAGGATGAGAGGAAAGGGAAAGGGAGAGTTTGGATTTCAGAAGCCAAAGATCTGAATTTCTTCTTTCATTCTGAGTTGTTGTTTTATGATTAAACAGATAACAAAGGATTTTTTTCCTCTCTAGATGCAAAGAAAACTTAAGACAAACATTTCAGTCACAATGAAGCATTCATTGCCACTACAGCTGATCTTAAAGATTTCACTTAGGTATCGCCAAAATCAGAAAGCAGCCAAAACATTTTACTGATAAGTCAAAAGCCTTAAAGTAGTCTGATCTAAACTTATTCTGGATACAGTAATATTAACGCATCTTCAGCCCAACTTATGAACAACAGAACTACAAAGGAAAAGCCAAGCAAGTGCTTAAGAAAAATGTTTAAGCCCATGAATGCAACCGGAAAGCCCATGAATGCAACCGGACCTCTACCTTCCATTAAAAATCACTTGGGAGCAAAACCATTCTCTGCATCTTGGGAAAAAATGTCCCCCTCTACCTATTCAGCGTATCAGCATCACACAGTAGTCAAACCTGTTGACGGCATCAACAAAAACGGAATCGCTAAAAGCATAAGGCCGACTTCGAGAAAGACAAAAAAAGAGCTTGGGGATCAATACGACCAATTCTTTGAGGTGAATTAGAAAGGGACGTTATGTACGCATTCATAATAAATACATAATGGTGATAAGTAATCACCATTTAGGAGACTTGCCCTTCACTCTGCCAGTCAAAGGAAGCACAGGCCATGAATAACAGCCCTATGATGATGACTCACAAAGCAGCTTGGTTATCCAGACCAGCAAAGTCATGAATGGCTTAATAGAAACTGTACAGAAAAATTCACCAGTGTGAAAAGCAAACAAACACAGCAAGTAAGTATCTTATTACTTGTTGCGATAACACTGTTATTCCAATTTCTTACCTTCCAATCCTTTTTACCCATGCCAAAAGTGACTACAAACTCAGGACTAGGTGACAGTGGGAGCAGTAATTCCACACAAAAGCCCCCTTTGCCACATCCACACTGAAGAGTAGAAAGTCTACGGCCAGGGATCATCAGCTGAGCTGTTTAGTCGATCTAAGGTGGTAAGACGGTGTATAAAGAGAAAAGCAATCTACACTAAATGAGTAGCATCCAAATCTGTCACTCATTCACTAGAAACATGTAGACTTATGCAGGCACTTAATGACAATTTCAGCGCTGAAAATGTCTTTCAAGGATGGAAAAGATTGCCTGAGAATAGGAAATGGTTTCCACGAGAAGGTGGAAGCAAAGCCTGGAAGGTTTTACAGAGCCTCTGTGGGATGGTAATTGCTGAGGCAAACTTAAGCTGAACAGAGCACTCACTCAGTTTGTTAAATAAATTAAAGTGCAAGCTACTTCTAATTTTAACGTAACCCTATAAGCATATAGTTTCAGATATTCAAACCAACTAAGGAACCCTTCCCTGTCCTTAGGGCCCACTGTTTCAATTTAGCTAGCATACTCCAACCTGACACTACACTGGCAGAAACACTCGGACACCTTAAGTACCATACCACCTCACCAGAGAGGGGCCAGCAGCCACCGTAGGGTATTTAGGCTTCTAGCCCAAACCAAAGCACTGACAAGAGGAAAGCCACGGGAGCACCTACTCATTACTTTCATTGATTCCAAGAGGAGGTCTGAATCCAGATTTTCAATGTCCCAGATTTTCAGTATAATTGCGGGAAGGAGAAACGTCATTTTGGAGGAAGGAAGAAGAGTCTCAGTCTCTTCTTGTAAACTGTCTCGTCGGGTAACCCTTTGTGAACCTTGAGCCACCATGCCCCAAGTGAGCAGCCTAACCACCCAGATGCAGAGTTGCTCTCTTCCCTATAGCCCATACAATACATACTGCCTATAACCACTGCCTGCTCTGGGCCTCTGTTCACATTTCACATGGAGGAAAACGGAGCCTAAGTTACTAAACCCAGAAGAGAGTTCACGGTTTGAGGATTTAGTCCATACTGAACAAATTCTATAATTTAAACTTTTTGCAGCTTAATTATATCGAGAAACCATTAGACATCTTAAAGAATTAGAACACTGAACTGTTAAATATTAGGCACGTGACCCATACCTAATGTCAAGTAAGTTTCTAAAAATGTCCTCAGAAAAATTTAGTAGAAAAACAGGTGTAGGAGAGAATTCAAATGTGACCCATAAGGCCCCACCATTTAGAAATGAATTGGGATCAGTTCATTCCTTTCCCATGGGGTAACTTGTATAAATGTAATTCTATGGTTTCATAAAACCAGGTCAAGTTTCTGTCCCTTGAGGTCCTTTGGCAATTTGAAGCATGGCAGCACTTTTTCCTGGCTACAAGTTCAAATCTGCATGCATTCTGGATTTGTGAAAGGAAACGATTAGCCGAGCTGATAGCCGAGCTGAAAAGATAGACCCATCCCGATTACAGCACACCTTCTGCACAGAAAGCCACTTACGAGGGTGAAACGCGGTTTCACAAAACATCTATAACTAGTAGTTGGCTCTCTTCATTTAAGCTGATGAAAACGCCTGCTTTTTTCACCTCTAAGAAAATACATATTTTTCTTTCATCAGCTGGCACACCAAATAAAAGAGCAGATGACCTTATCACGCAACAATGCTAGCAGTTTTAACTGACAACATCCTTCTCCTTCAACGTTAAAATGTTTTACTCATGTAGTCATACCTTGGAATATTTGTCAACACATGTATGCTTCACAATGCATTTCATAACTATTATTTTATTAGCTCTCGTGATATCATTGTATTGTCCTAATTTCAGTAATAAAACGTGTAAAATAAGATGTAATGAGACAAAATCATAGAAAGGGTCACCAGAAAAGATGAAACCTCTACTTGGCAGACCCACACCAGCAAAGGCTGAGCAGCAGAAAACTAAATGCCATGTAGGCTCCACTCCTCCAGGAACAACCTGAAATGACTGTGTTTAACATCATGTCCCATGCACTGTGCATTAGGGTCTGAACTTCATCGCAATGAGGCCAGAGTGATAATGGGTTGAGTCTGACCGCTCAAATAAGCAACACGAATATCCCCACGTGGGACCACACTCCTTCTGGGTCTACTAAAGCTTCCCCAGCCTACGGAAAAGGTATATTGGCCAGCTCCACGCAAACATCTTCTAATGCCTCTAAGTCCGTAAGCAGGCCGAAGGCCAGGAGGCACCAAGGACTGCCCCATCTCAGCCCACAGCAGACTGATCTCTGCAGAGACCTCTCCGCAGGCAGACTCCCATAGGGGAGCTTTTAACAACAGATTCAAAGAGCGGAGGAAGCGTAACAGACAAAATTCAGGGTCTTTAAGCAAATTACTTTCTCACTGTGTGTAAACCTCAGCTCTAAGTACTATGGAGGTGGGCTGCCTCTTCTGAAGACAAATCACACCCTTTCCTCCACTCTACTGGGATGATGCCAGAGAAGCTCTCAATGGTCAAATCTGTTGGAAGTTTATTAATTCTTAGCCACATCCCACCTGTTATACCTTGAGGTGGCCTCAAGCCAACCCAACAGCTGTGGCTATACCCAAACACCCTGACTAAAAACCTCATTGATGCCCTCCATAGGAAATGTTATGACTCCTTCCTTACACAATTTGCATAGGTGCTCCTGAAGTAGCTATACACTGTTAAATTAGTATTTCTAACACATTTTCCTCATAGCTTCTCAAAAAAGTACTTTATATATAGCTATACTTTAAACTGTAAATTACTGTAGCAGAAGCTTCATTCTCCACTACTGTATTTTTAACAAAACATTTCAGGAACAAATTAATTTTGAAGGTAATCAGTAGAATCATGAGCCACCTACAAACCAAATAACGTAAGACAAAATAATTTATTAGTATTTCATGTTTATTTTTTAACCTGGCCTGTTAAAAGCTATGTATATAACCTAAATAAAAAAAAAAAAATGACTGATCCTGCTTTGAATTAGAACAATACACAACAAAATTCACAACAGAATTGTGGCATTAGTCCTTAGTGGTGATACAGACACAGGGAAATAATAAAGTCCTACACATAATCTAAATTATAAGAATTGTTCCAACAAGCTAGGGGAAAAATATATATGAAAAACAATAGAGAACATGACTTTTAATTTGTATCAGTCCTTATTACACACAATACCACCAGAGGTATTTTCCTTCCCCCTTCTATTTTTTTTTCTTTTAAGTAGAAATTTAAGGAAACAGAAAACAATTGGAAAATGGTTTCACTTCCTTCCCACCAAACTATCAGTGAGTATCAGAACTAAAATGTGAAAAGTGACAGCCATGGCACACATCTTGGAAGTGCCCATTCCCTTCAAAAAGAGATAGGCTGCTTCTGTTCTACAAGAATGAATACAAAAAATCCCAGCAGAGGGATATGAAGCCAGGGGTTATACCAAATTCTGATACTCATTCCCATCACGATGCTGCCCTGATTTCCTAAAATTAATTAATATGAAAGAAGACAATACTCACAAAAACACAAAAACATAGCATCATTAATCTATTTTATGCAACAAGTGTTAATTTGCAGGACACAAAATCTAAAGCATTTTTGAATGCTTTCAAACTGTCCCTACAAATGCATGAAAGTATACAGTAAGACAGCTTTCTACCAAAGATGCCAACTGATTCTTTTATAGCACTTCCAAATTTATGTTGCATATGCTTAGTTTAAAAGATGTACGCAGGCTATTGAAAGCAACAGGACTATCCACATTCTTGAAGTTAAGCATATGGTTTAAAAGCACAGCATTTTTATTTTAATGTAAATAGCTAAGTCCTACAGGTGACCTTCTCCGACAAAGAAAGGTTTTTACAGCAGACCAGGAAACTGGAAGCAAATTATATACTTCGTAAGGACGGATAACACAGGCATCTATTAAAACATTACATAAAACCAATTAAATTATTAAGTTTATATTCCTACTACATTTTGAAAAGTAGAATTCAAAAATAATAGCTTTAGAATGTTTTTTAAAGAATACTCAAACTATTAATAAGCCCTGACTAGATTTATCACCAATATAAACGTAATGTTTTGTTTGTACCTCTTTTTAAAATACAGTACCTATAACCTGAAAGCTGCTTTTTTCTGTCCCCTATATGAAATCACGATCTAGCTCTCTATTTTAAAAAAAAAAACACAACAAAATCATTAGTAAGTATGAGAACAACATGAAATCAAGGTTACAAAAGATGTAATTAAATAGTAATAAATATCTTTTTATGTTACCCGCTCCTTTTGTAGTTTACTTCATACACCTACTTTCTTTCTGATCCCTTACAATTGTTTTATGTGAGATACTAAAGCAAAGCATTTTCCAAAAGTAAGATTTAAAAATAATTGCTGTCATACAGTTTGTACAAACAAGCATATTCTGAGAGACGTGTCCTGAACAACAGCTTTAGGTCCAAACGTAAAATACCTATTACCTGTTCTCAGTACAGCATCGTTAACAAGTGCTCTAATATGAACGTTATTCAGAGTTACGAGCTTCAATCACGACATCGTAATGTTACAAATATATTTTAGCTGTCAGTTATGCTAAAATGCTTGCAGCAGTCCCACTTACTCCCGTTCTTCCCCTTTCTCCCCAGCCCCATCCAATTCCAGTATGTAACTCTTGTCGTTTTGTCAGCCAGGTAGTCCGTATGCGCACCTACGTACAGCCCTCTCAGTTAGTCACAGAATCTAAGGAACAAACTGAACAATAAAAATGCACATCTAATAGTTAAGATGCTTTTTTTTCCAGTATTTTTAATATCACATAAAATTATAACATGAATAAGAACAATAGTCTGAAAGCTTAGCTTGAACCTGAGCTTGTTTTGCATCAAAAGAAATTTAGCCAGAATTTAGCCATTTGGCTATTTAGAGAATAATTCTACAAATTCTAAGGATGAATAAAATTTCATGACCAAAACATCCTCTTTTAATGGAAAAAGAACAACCAGCTAGTGTGCCGAGGTGCACCAGGAAATTTTAATTGCACCTGCTCCGCTGTTTCTGGACTATGGCTAATTTCAGCCTTCCAATGGAAATGAAATCCCACTGTTTGGTATTTGTCACCAAAGAAAAAAAAGCAAGCGTTTCTTGTTTTATACTGAAATAACTTTCCTCTTCACAAGGAAGACGTGAAGTATACAGGATGCAAAGAAAACACCTACAGTAAATTAGTTTTGGAGTGAACAGAGTACCTATAAACAGAATAACGAACATAAAGTTATGTAGGTGTTACGCACACCAGTATTCTCAGAGGTGCGTAACAAAAACTTCAGACTGTTTTCTTACAGCAAAACCCTAACATTAAGAATATTAAAAAGCAGGTTTAGACTACTTTAGAAAGTTTCTGTTTATCCCTAATAAACTGTTTGGATACACACAATTTACAGAACCTTTCCATACAGTTCTGCAAATTGTATCGTGTATGTTCATACACCTGCTGCAGGAGGATGCCAACCCTAAACGTAATTATCACAAAACAACGTTTAAAGCACTGTGAACTGAAATACATTTTGTGATCCAGTTCCTCAATCACAACTCATGCAAGCAGTTTCATTAGTTTTGGTGAATGTATCCTGAACTGCCGCTCAGGGTCCTTCCAGTCCAATATCCCATCTCTATAAGAGACCGATGGAAAAATCACAGGAGAGAATGCAAGCACACAGTCTTTACGGAGTTGTGCTTCCCCAGTGTAGTTTCCCTGCTCATTGGTATCAGTGATTTAAAGAAATCCAAATTAGGATGTAACTGAACAGTCAAAAGCTGATCCTTCCTCTCGTGATAGTGTGACAGCATTTTTCTACTTCATGGTAAGGAAAACATACTACTACCCTTTTTCTTCCATTTAAAAAAAAAAAAGAAGTTGAAAACAGTTCACAGCTGTTCACAGTTAATGCTAAGATTCCATATTTAATAGATTACACTTCAATATTCTGCACTGCTTATGAAATGAAACATCAGCACTTGTGAGGAGATGCCCCCGGCTGAGCACCATATCAGATAAATAAGCAGAACATAGTGGGTTAAGGACAAAGTTACTCCTCGAAGCAACCTGGATTTTATAATTTCAAGTCACAGACATACCTTGGTTCTAAATATAAAGATTTTTGGTTTATGCTTCAGGATTTTTGAAAACAGTCTAAATGATAATGGAAAAGGAAAAATTCTTCCTTAATGCACACTGGAGAAATTATCTATATATGAATTAACTCTCTGGATCATAATAGCTTTTTGCAGATGACTCTTCAGCTCTATCATTTAAATACATATTTAGGCAACTAAAAATTTACTGTCAATTCATATTATGTCAGTCCACATTATGGCGCTGTTACAGTATGCACATTTAAAGATTATTGAAAAAATTACTGTTCGTGTGCAGTATATAATTTGCAAAAGGTTAATAACTATTTTAAAACAATGAATGGAATTAACTCATAATGCAAAGCAGATGCCCCAAACGTTAGTTTTAAAACAAAACATATTTAACTTATAAAAGAACAAAGAGGATCTAAATCCCGTCCTGTTGCTTAAAAACAGACAGGCATCGTGGTTGTTTCAGACTCTCGGTTCACTGGCTCATACAATTTTGATAAAACTTGGTAGTTTCCGACTACTCTCTCTGCTATCCTGCAGCCAGAAATGAATTTTTACAGCTAAACCTGCAAAGCTCTTCCACGAAGAGGCAATGCTGGCAACGCTGAAAGAGATTTACCTGTACCAGACCAGCAGAGATTGCAGAAATAATTTAATGTATCTACGATATAGTTCAAGAGGAAAATATTAAAATTCAGTCCAGTGTATGACAATTCTCTGCTTCATATGCAATTCACTTTAGATGATGAATCACAGCGATAGGCAAAAACAGCCGGCTGGAACGATCTAGTAACAGGAGAAAACAGAAGAAACACTAAATGGCAGTCAAACTAAATCATAATTTCCAGCAAACATTTGGAACACACTCCAGATTACAAAACATGAGAGGCAGGTAAGTAGTAAATAAGACCACTCCAAGTGCATTTCGGTTTACTGTGCTGAGGAATCGCTGAGAGGAACACCCATGTGGGAGCAGCCAGCGGCCCCCCCAAGCGCCGGCCCATAGCAGGCACGCGGTGGGGCGCTCGCTCCCAGCATCCCTGGTGGCATCAGCAGCCCCAGGCATCGCGCCCTAAAATTCAAACTGAGCATTGAACAGAGAGAGCAGTGGTTTGTGGAAATAACAAAGCTAGTCTCTGCGCTTTCCCACAGTCCGTTCTCACAAGTAAAGTTGCTACAAAACTGACAACAAAACTGCATTTTTATATGAACTGGAGCTACCCGTGAAAGATTTCTTAAAAAAAAAAAAAGGCCACAAAACTGTACCAATATTCACAGCTATAAGATAAAGGAGGAGTTAATCACATCAAATACTTGAGGAAAATCGTGTGAAGCAACCAGGAAAAAATGTCTCTCTGCCCATCACCAACAGCCTCTCACATCCCTGCACAGGAACAGCACCGGCAGCGTTGCACAACGGGCAACCAACGTTCACCAGGGAGAAGAGTTCCCTTCCTCAAGTATCGGATACTGGGCTACTGCCAGGGACTAAGCATCAGATTAAATGGATAAATAGTCTGATCTGTTATAGTAAGTATGGCCCAAAGATCTCAGCTTCTAATTTATGATATTCACCAAGAAATAAATAACCATAAGATGGATATTGAAGTTCTGTTATTGCAAGTGGCTGGAGTCTGTTAGGTTTTTTTAAGTCTGAGGAAGCCACCTCCAAACCTTTCACTCCTTCTTTATAGTTATTACAATTTATCCTCTGGCCTTCGAGAAGTCTTCTTTGCTTGTAAAACCTACTATATTTCTGCCAATTGTATTTTAGCAATCTGTGGCACGAAGGAAGGTCATCAACATAAACCACAGACACTATATATTTGACATTCCTTCCAGCTGCACTTGCTGACCTGTTCATTTAAAATATCTGTGATCTGTACTAACCTATCTGGGTGAGATACTCCTTTAATTAATACAAACAGAAAAAAACTACACAAGCATGCAGTATTCAGTAAACAAGCACACGCCAGGTCCCCATAATTTGAGAGGAGCAGAAGCTGGCAAGGAGAGACCGAGTAACTGCTGTGTGCGACAGGCTTTGAGGAGAACTGTTTCATGTTCGGCATCCTTCCCCTTTATACTCAAAAATTAGGTTTTTTAGGTTAGGTTGTTTTCCAAAATTTGTAAATAGCTTCCAAACCGTGCAAATAATTCCCGGCTTTAAGAATGAATGTCAATTAACTCATTCAAAATCATCTTCAAATGCCAGAAAAGATTAACATATCCTGGCCACAGGAGGGAGGTCATAAGAAGGCACATGCTTTTCGTCTTTACTCGGGTGGGCACGATCCAAAGTCAGCCTAAGTCTATGGGAAAACTCCACGAAGGGACCCAGCGTGGTAAAATTCCACGACAAGTGCTCAAAACACAAGAGACCAGAAACATTCTGGGATCAATAGCTTCCAGGTCATTAATCCTAGGCAGGTGACATCCAGTGCACAGTTCGCTACCCTTTTTCACGCACACATTCAAGAAACCTGACTCGACTGGCATCTAGTAGCTTGAAATATTTTCCATGTTTTGCCTTTATCCTTCCCCTATTTGTTTGGCATATGGCTTTCTAGCATCCCATTAATGTCAAACTGTTTAATCAGAATGTAAGCTAAATGCACAGTTTGCTATTTCCTGGATTTCTGTTTGGCGACCAGTGCTTTTTATGAGGAAAATAAAAGCAAAGGTCAGTTTGACCAGAAAAGAAAAATCATCTTGCATAACGGAAGCTTGTTTTTCCAGTGAACTGATACAGAAGCCTAATTTAGAAAAAGGTCCCTTAGTATCATGTTATTATTAGTAGTATCACAAATAAACACAGAAACCAATTCACTTTACAGACCTCCACATTAAGCATTCAATAGAAAATCCCTTGGTGTTTCATTGATTTTTGTTTTATTGATTTTTTTAAATAGCAATATCACAGTTAAAATGTATCATTTTGGTGAAACACATCTAAAACTTTTCCATCTCAAAATAAGTTATTACAAATTATTTCCACAGCAACTGGCAGCTAACGATTCAATCCATTAAAAGAACAACAAAGTAATGGCTTTATTTGGATGCCTTTTATACGTATTAACCTTGATGAAGCTTTCCAAAAAGGGATTAGCGTATTCCAGTGCATCAGCTGATTACGAGACAAATATAACAGTGATAAGATGCTGGTTCAAAATTTTTGAATCTGATGAGTATAACAATTTAGACGCTAGGATGGAGTTGGCTCTTAACAGCTTCCATCTCCACAGTGTGTCCAGCCAGGACACAAACAGACATCACCCGGCTAAAGTATACAGTAACTGAGAGTCTGGAAAGGTTGCTTAAATCACTAAACCGAGCAGATCAAAATATCCTGCGTAATTACTGTAATGTCAGAAATAATTTTTAAAAAATTTATTTGTAAGGAAAGAAGAATCAGAATTAAATGTATCGGTGGGGAAACACAGAAAGTAAATACAGTTTTATCTTCTGATGATATCATCCATTTTGACCAAAACTCACTGACCCACTTTGCTTTATTCGTCTATACTGTAATAATACATTTTGCATACCTATTGTATATCCTTTCCATTAAGTTATTTGCTTAATAGGTGTATAAATAAGTCTAACACAATTACGCTTTTTAAGGGTCAAATCCTATCCCCTTCTGAACCCACTACTGTAATTTCTAGTACGCCGGATGGTAACACAGAAGACCTCAGGAACAGCTGAAACACGGCCGATTCTGTGCTGTTGACATAACCAACCCATGTTACAGCCAGGCTGCCAAACCCTTTTATAGCCCTGCCAAGTCCAGGAATTGGTGTGCCCCTACTCCTCCCCACCACCAAAAAAAAAAAAAAAGTTTCTCTATTTTTCAGTTGCACATGTTCAAATTACAATTCATGCAGTATGCCTGTAGCAAAATAAAACTTCCATCAGTTTATTTTAAGGACCAAATCTTGGAACTCGTGCAGAGTTGTTACAAGTTAGATGCGACACGCAAAAAAAAATCGTCGAAGAGCAGCTATTAATATTCATGTTGATTCCACGAGAAACAACAGCAGAGTTACCCGAGCAGCTACAGTTATGTCAGCGCTTGGAAGTTATTCCAGGCTGTTTTGTCCGGCTGCCCTGAATATTCAGGAACTTCCACAATCCATCTAGCAACAGCTACTGCAGAGTAAGTGCTCTGCTTCGCCTTGCTCTATGCTAATGATCCCAAGTACCCTCAGCTAACCCGGGCAGGGGGGAAGGAGGGCACGGCAGACACACACACAGGCACACACACACACACAGGCGCGCACACACACACAGGCACACACACAGACACCCCGCCATCGGGGAAGGGCAGGAGCACGGGTTAATTCCCCACGTGTTGGCTGTTGCTGCACCTTGAAATCTGACAATAGGAAAGTGAAACGAGAGTCCCGGTCTGTTTATTTGCCTGCCTTGAAAGTAGGGTCGGGACTTTTTGTCTACGAGCTCCTCGGTGGCGAGCCTGCGCTCCGTGTGAAGTTCCCACCGCCCCTCCAGCGCGGCAGAACCAGGGGCCCCCCCAGCCCC
>VZSC01019250.1:341142-363075 GCA_013398225.1 Steatornis caripensis | reverse complement strand
AGAAGACTGAGAGGGGACCTGATCAATGCTGATCAATATCTAAAGGTTGGGTGTCAAGAGGATGGGGCCAGACTCTTTTCAGTGGTGCCCAGCGACAGGACAAGGGGCAACGGGCACAAACTGGAACACAGGAAGTTCCACCTGAACATGAGGAGGAACTTCTTTACTGTGAGGGTGCCAGAGCGCTGGAACAGGCTGCCCAGAGAGGTTGTGGAGTCTCCTTCTTTGGAGATATTCAAAACCCGCCTGGACGCGTTCCTGTACAACCTGCTCTAGGGGCACCTGCTTTAGCAGAGTGTTTGGACTGGGTGATCTCCAGAGGGCCCTTCCAACCCCTACTGTTCTGTGATTCTGTGATTATGCGATCTCCAGAGGTCCCTTCCAACCCCTCTACTATTCTGTGATTCTGTGATTCTGTGAAAGGGAGAATGTAAACCTATGACATTGCCTTTCCTAATCACAGTTTCTGGTCACTTGTTCCTTTCTTTACTCACTGTTGGAAATACTGATATGAAAGACATGTCCCATGTTTTGGACCATGTAAATGTCAGATTAATGCTATCTTTTGCTTTAATTAGTATCTGAAACAGTAAGCTCTTCCTTCAATCCTTCAAATAGCATTGAACCTCCCAGTCTCAATTTAAGAGAAGTAATTTCGCTACACTACTTTTTGATGTTCAGGGCATGCTTCCAAGTCTATTTACATAAATAAATGTTTGGGGAATGACTGAGATTATGGAGCTTTGTGGACTTTTGATGTGCCCTCTTCATATCCCATTGCTTACCCTGTGAATCAGATCTGACATGTAGCAGGGTGTTCACTCTACCTTCTCTCACAGACAAAATTAATGCAACTTGAGGACAAAAGTGAGAATCCTAACTAAAAGGGGAAACGCTCGTAGATGCTGCCATGCTATGTGAATGTCCTTCACAGGTCAAGTCCTCGTGACCATTTTTTTTCCTGACATAAAGCATGTTTACACTGTAAGATTTCTGGAGTAGACACTGTCTTACTCTGCTAATTGTTGCATCTTTAACAGAAGTCCATGGTCTTATTTGAATACCTAGCTTGAAATGTGAAAGTAACCTCAGGGTAGGTCTCTCAAATCTTTCTTGACACTATCCAGCCATTCAGCTAAACACAGGACAAACATCCAAGGCTACTTCTTCCTTTTGCTAAACATCTTGCCTGTGTCTAAACATGCAAGATGGATCCTTCTTGTTTATTGTATTGCTCACTCCTGCTCCTTTTATAAGACTGTACTTGCAGTTGCAAAGGCATTATTGTACTTTTTTGAAGTGGTGTAAAAGATTTAATTCTGAAAAAGCAACACTTTTCAAGCATTATATTCTTTTGGGTTTCTTTCCTTAGATTTTCTTCTTTTAGATTTTTCTTTCCAACTAGAGGCTGCCAGTTCCTCAGATTTATTCTACGGCAAATGCTTCCAGACAGTACTCACACAACCTATCTTTAGATGCTTTGTTTATGCGTCAGAAATAGGAGTATGGTCTCCTTATACAGTCAATGAAAAGTATGCATGTTCAGTGCAGAGATTCAGAAAACCTAAACTATAAGCCCTAAGCTGCTGTTGTGAAAAAAGGCCTAGGTGACACGAGACAGGCCTCTATCACAAGTAGACTATAAAATATATCAAATCTTCTTTTTTAGTTTAGGTACCCAATTTCTTTGTTTACAGTTTAAATCTTCTTTTCTTAATTTCATCAGTCACCACTTTCTTTGTATCCATTTTGCTCTCTACTGTGCTTTTAGGTGCTGTGATCATGTTAATATTTAAATTCTTCCTTGTTGAGTGAACTTTTTAATCTATTTTTAAGCAGTCATTATTAATCTTGACTTGAAAAAAACTATGGTTAATCTCAATATATGATTTGTTATTTTCTGCTGTCTTTGTCCTCTTTTCTTTCTTTTTTCCTTTAAGATTATTAGAGCATTCTGTAGTATACAAATCAAATTTGACTTATTTCCTATTACCTTAATTGGCTTGACCCTTTCTTTACAGTTTAAGATCATACAAACTGGAAAAGCAAAGTGGCATTGTGCAAAGTCTAAAATATCTGGGATTTTTAAATCTTTCGTTCGTATAGTTTTATTAATTTTACTCAGCTATCTGCAGCTTTGATACTGCTGCCCCCAGCACTTTTTCTGAATGGCTGCCAACTGTCTTTGGGCTCTGTTGTCTAGCTTGGCCCCAATCCTGAAAAATTTATACACTTGAGTAATTTTACGCATGAGAGCAGTCCCATTGACTACTGATGCATAACATTGTTTGGGAATACAAGCATTTTTGGGGCTTGAATAATTGTTTTGATTTTACTGGTCAATCATTACAAAGTATTTGTAATGGGATTTTTTACCCAATTTTAGATTTTTTTTCCTTCTCAGCGTCTGTAAGCTGTCACCAGTTTTTACAGTCACGTGAGTTTGGACATAGGTTAGGTGGTTTTAATGATTAAATCTACTCTTCATTTTGTATTCATGACAATGATGCCCACAAACATATTAGTGTCTGCCTGGGTTGAATGTATTACGGCTTCTTAAGTATACGTAGGGTTTTTTTAATTTTACACTGCAGACGAGTCAATCAACAGCTGTTGATTCCCATAGCCCATTCCCATCCCAAAATCCATTCCCATCATAATGAATTAGGTATCAGGTCAAACTTCGGTGACTTTTGTCTCAACATCCATAACTAATCATATAAGTATATATATGCCTGTGATATATTTGTTCATTTAAAGGAATTCCAGCTTTTTGTTAATTTATTACATGCTTTTAATGCCTTCTGATTGCATCATTATTGGAATAGTCTTTTTGCTCGACTCCCTAGCTACCGAGTATGTAGCCCAACAAATATTACAGAGCAATTACTATATAATTATTTCTCTGTCTCTATGCCTTTTTATTACTGCCATCCCTTTACTTGGCTGCTTTTACTAGTAACCAGTACCTCCTCATCCTTTATCTAATTTAAACAAAACACATCAAAATACGCAAGGGACTGAATCCCCAGCTGCTAGGAGTGTCCAGGCTTCTCCTGAGTCATCAAAGCGATGTCACTTTTTACTGGCTGAGAAACTGGTCGAATAGATATGAAAGCCAGATTACTGCTTTCTGTCTGATGATCAATATTGATTTCAAATTCTTTTTCTTTTGCATTCCTTAAATACCATGCATTCACCTCACATCCTTTAATAGAGTGCTCCTGCTTAAATTATTATCTTCTTTTAAACCCAAATATTTCTTTTGGGCCACTTTTTTTAGTCTTTGAAGGATGTCCTGTCAATCTCACCCTTATGCAGATCTCAGTAATATGTAACATTCCCTTTGGAATTTTTACCAGTATCGTCCATATCCTGCCAAAGGCTCAACATTTTGAGAATAGGCAGTCTACATATCCAGACAAAATAGGGAAAAAAGCTTTAGGTGATGAAACCTACTCAATGTAAGATTTCTTCTGCAGTTTATGCTATCTCTGAGATTTTTATCAACTTTATTTTGCTTACATATTTAAGACTTGTACGTATTACAAAAATCTGCTGAATTCAGAGATATATATTTCCCCTCGTGAAATCTAAAAAAAAAAGAATGTTTTTTTAAGATTTACATTCATCTTCACTTGCAGTGTCAGTGTGTGACTAAACACTGATGCTTAACACATTTGTCCATAAGCTTGTTTTTAAGTATGTGACTAGTTTTAATAATTTCCATGCTGAATAAGAGCCTTCCAAAAACCTGTTTTAATGCCAGTACCATTTCAGATTCTCATACGTATTGTTTCAGAATATTCTTAGTGTTCTATTTTAAGTTGTAGTCACCAATCTTTTGTAGTGGTATTGAGCACACAGAAAAATTATTAAAGTCAAAGTGATTAATACTGGGTAATACAACATAGAAATCTTATTTTGGGTTATATGGATAGTGTCTTGGCATGTTGATTTATTAGCTACAAAACATGGATCTGAACAGGTCCTTATCTACCTTTTTGATGTATTTATCAGAAAGCAATAGAAATTATATAGTTATTGAACTTTTATTTTGTAATGGAATTACATATTAATGCTGTATCTTTTAAGTACTGTAGGTATGGTTTGGGATTGAAGTTATAAAAACTCAATACAACTAGATTTTAGGTACTTTGTGGAGATTAAGAAAAGTCTTCTCTCAGAAACTGGTAGAGTTTGCCGACGGCATCTAAACTGTCTTACTTCTGGTTGTCCCACTCAGATTTCTAGGGTCAAGGTAGTTCACTACTGCAAGAGTTTATTAGCTGTCTGTAAACAAACATTGTTCTTGTGGATACAGCTCCTGTAGAAGTGAGAGGGAGGGTACGTGAAGAGTTAATAGAAAACATATATTACAAAAATTTTACGTAGAACTGTGGTCTTGATGATCACAAAAAGGAATTAAGAGTTGTAAGAAAGCTGATTCATGGATGCTTCATAAAACATCCCTGTAATCCTTTGCGTTTTCATTCATTTCTTTACTGTTATTTTCCCTTACATATCCGAATGCAATACAGGGGTAGTTTAAGGACCTAGAAGCTCAATTGTGAGCTTTCAGAATTAAAGTATCAAGTTAGGAGATTCAAATAACTTGTTTAATCAGAAATACATAGTTAGTTGAGTTTTTATCTTTCTGTGATGTTTTTGCCTACCAATGTAGTGGTACTTTTTGTCATTACAGTTTCAGGAAAGTTTGTTTTGGTTTAGCTGATTTTTTTTGTTCAAGTGCTTTTTTACTAGGGTTGTTTCGGGGTTTTTTTTGGATAGTATCGACATTTTTTTGGAAGTACTGTTGACTCATCCTAAGGACCAAGAGCACAGTTTAAGGGAAAAATAGATGACCTACTCTTTTATTTATCAAACAGAATTTGTCTGCTTCTATAAGTTGTGTATACTTCCTGATGTGTTGTATCACACAGGAAATTATTTTTGCTGTGATGAAGAGCAGCACGTTGTCTCCAGTTGTTGAAGTCAGTGAGGTCACCCTTTCACAGTATCCTGCTCATGTTTCCTTATTTCTATTATTCAGAAAGGCTTTTCCTCTCTGCCTTCCTAGATTTCATTAAGCACATTTATCAGTTTCATCAGGGAGGTGAGTCAAATGCTTCTAGTATTTCTATCCTGCTGCTTTGTTATTTTTTCAGTTTCTTGCTTGTAACATGTCCTGAAATCCTGTTAGGGGTGGGATTCGTTGTGTGGTTTCAAATATTACATATAAAACTGTGGTTGAGATAAGGAGAAGCTGTTAATGATTTCTTTTAAAGAATCTGTTCTGTTTCAGCAATGAGAATCTTCTTCCTTTTCTTTTCATTGTCCCATTTTAAACATTGCTTGCTCAAAAATACTGTGTGGTTTCACAGTATATCATAGCATGCCATGTATTTTATAGCTCTTTGAATGTTCTTTTGTTGTTAAGGCACCGTATTTCCGTTCTTGCTGTGAGTATACTGATACCAGTAGTGACAGCTGAACTGAATCACATTGCATCTGTGCACTTCCCTTTTTTCTTTCATTTCTTCTTTTTTTACGTGATACACTAGCATAAATCTATTCTTAGGGCCAAGCTGGAATTCCTCATACTACCCTTTTGTTTTCAGTTTGGTACTGTTGATCTTTGTCGCTTCCTAATCAGAGGGTATCTTTCTTTGTTTTAGTTTTAGTTTGGGAAAGCAATGGTTGTAGTCATCGCTGACACCTGCTGCCTGGTATGCTGTTGCATCTTAGACACATGACCTGTCTCCACATGATGCGGTTCTGGTCAAATTTTTCTTTTCCTATCTGAAAAATTTGACTTTTGTCTGTGAAAATTTTGGAGAACAGTGTATCAGACACCAAATGTTATTCAGAGAGTCATCATTTTGGTTGACGGTTCCTTGCCACGTTTTCCCTTTGCACTGTCTTTCCTATGTTTCTTGCATTGTAATTCAATATTGAAGTCATCCATCACAGAGAAATGAGCTGTATTCTGGTATCCTGTCAGTAACAGCTCAGAGGCAGCTGCAGAGTCATCTTTGCCTTCGATGCTTTCTTCCTTTGCTGGAACAAAACACTGTTTGACTTCATTTTGTTTAGGATTATGGTTTGGTATCTGATCTATGTGACACACTGCTCTATAGGTTTCCAAATGCTTTGTGGCTTTTTTTGCTACCTGTTATAATAATTACTACTCCTTCTTGCTCTCTCATCGTCCCTTCTCCTTTCATTGGTTAAACCTTTATTCTTTGGTTCGATACACTTCATAAAGGCAGGGAGATCACTTCACAATTGTCATCATGGGAAAAACAGACTTGACTTGGGACAATTAACTTATCTTATTGGCAATTAAAATAAAAATGTAACTTAATTTGTGTAGTGGGAAACCACAAGATAAACATTAAAACAACACCTTTCCTGGGCTTAACTTCACTCTTTCACTCCGGACTCCCGTCCCCAAGAGGCAAGGGAGGGTGGTCGGTTACATGACAGTTACTCTCTGTTGCTCCTTCCTCCTCACACTTTCCCCATGTCTGCCAGAGGCTCCCCACAGGCTGTGATTCCTTCAGGAACATCCATCTGCTCCACCGTGGTCTCTTCCACAGACTGCAGTGTGAATATATGCTCTGGCATGACGGAACAACTCCTCCTCCTCTGACCTTGGTGTTCCCCCTGCTGTGTTTCACCTTTTTTTTTCCTCCCCCTCTGCCTGTCCAGTGTTTTCTGCCCTTTCTCAGATGTTTTCATGGACAAGTCATCGACTCGGCCCATGGGCTCAGCTTTGGCAAACTTGACAGAGGGTTCATGGGAGATTCCCACTGTTCTAGAACACAGATTAAATCCAAGAAGGATACTTTAGGACACCTAAAATGTCACTACACACCTGTGCTTAGGCAATGGAATTGAGCTCAACTTCCGTGCAAATAGAGGGAGGTCTTTGAAGGCCTCCAGAAGTAAAACTTCCTCACTCTGCTTTCCTAAATTTAAATGGATATGCATAATTAATTGAATAGCACACGACTGCTTAGAAAGTAAAATCTTTTTATGATTTACCACTTTTCTGGAAGTGCAGACAATCACACTTCTGATATACAGCAGCTTTAATCAGACAGAAAGCAATATGTTTGAGCATATACTTGCCAAAACTATGGCTAGATGTTACAGAAATCCTCTATATACTGTTGCCTTTTTTCATTTTTTTTTGATAGCGTAGCAGATGATCTGTGATGTCTGTCCTCTGAGACAAACTGCAGCTCTCAGTCTCCAGCTTCCATTATCGTGTTCAGGATATCTTCTTCATGACCCTCTTCAGGAAACTTCAGGAAGAAGGTTTTTCTGCATCTGCTGTATGCACCAGTTTTGAACTTTAACTTCAGCAAGCACAATGTCTGTGTTTTCTAGAGTAACAACAGAAAGGATAATTAAGTCTCCAGATTAAGATACCCTAATGGAGACATCTGCATAGCACATATGACTTGTGACCGTGTCCCTCGAGAGAGGCAGAAGGATGGCAGGTAGGATACCCTACTGCAGCTAAAATAACTCTATATACCTGTGTTTCCACAGCTGAATCCTATTCTCTATCTCTGCTGACTATAATGGAAGTTCAGATGCCTAGGCCATAATTCTGTTATTCAATTCAGAGATCTACTACCACATTGTGTGCCCTAGGTTGTTTAAGACATTTACTTGCAGATGTCACACAGGACCTGTGTCATACCTCCCACACATGACCTCCCAATGCAGAACCTGAAGGCCAGAAGAGATAAACCACAGCATGTAAAATGACAGTATATCCATTAGAGTTCACGCTACTGCTGCGCTCCCTTCTTGCACATATAGTTACCTACAGATAGATGTATAAAATATCTGTATACAGATAGAGGTATAAAACTCTGTATTCAAGTGTCTTCATCTTGGACTGCATGCTTCCATTGCAGCCAGGATCTGTTAGAAAGCCTTTTGAAACTGCTTTCAAGTGTTATTTCCATGCCCATCTCCAAATTTTCAAGGCAGCAGGTCAGCCACCATTCCCAGGTGTCTCTGTTGATTCATTAAAGGCAATATCTACAGTAATTGCTACTCAGAACAATGAATAGGCTTTTGCTGAAGAAACTCTATAGCTGCTTCACGTTAATATAGAAGCTAACGTGAAAAATTCAGAATGCTTAGATAAAACCCGCAATGACTTTTTACCTTTATTATTATCATTTTTACATAGCAACAAGTACACTATACAGTGCACAGAGAGTTTAAGTGTTTTCTCATACAGCAACTTTTAGAGTATAATTGATTCTAAAGAAACAAACAATCTGGAAGTATATATAATACGGCTTTTAAGCACTTGATTATACAAAAAAATCCATTTCACATTATATGACCTCATTTTGAAACCCAATAGCTAAAGAAAGTATGTTATGAATTTCCAATACAAGCGAAATTGTATTTTACAATCCATAGTGTGTGAGATGTGTACTTGCATTTTAACTATAGTGTTATATATTTGTATAATTATAAATGCAAAGGTTTGGTCTTGTGTTTTAGTGACTAGACTCACGTAACCTTTACAGCTATAAATTAGGTAGTCTTCTGCCTCTGATGCAACTTACTATGCAGCTAGTTTGTGCTGGGCTTGAGCATGGGAAAATAGCTTCAAGATTTTTTATTTTGCTTTTACGTTATGAAGAAACTTTTTGCAGAAATTTCTGCTTCTTAAAAATCTTGTTTAGACAAATGTCAAGTATGAAAGTGATCTAGAAAGAGATTTTCATTCTTCAGTAATGTATGTTGGTTCTCTAAACTTACGCTTCTTACAGACTTTCTCAGAAAGACTTTTTTACCCACCAGTTCACTGCTCTCCCTCTGTCTCTTGTTTTCTCTTACCTTACTGTTTCTCTCTTGTCAAAACCGTATTACCCATCCTCTAATATATCTCCTTTGTTGGAGATGGAAACATCTATATTATTTCTTCACACGCAACTGTTCCATCCTAGTCTTATATTTCTTTCTCTTCCACTAGATCAATGTGAATTTTTCTATGCTGTCAGCTGGCCAAGTATTTCATGCAGGACCAGCAAGTCTCACTATCATAAATTAACACACTTAGGATAGTGCTTGCAGTTTCTGTGGTTTTGGACCGGATTCAGCTAGCCTGGAATCAACTGAAAATCTTTAAATCCCCGTCAAGTCTTAGTAATGCAAAAGCAGAAGGCAACAAAATAAAGACATTCACCCAGTAAAAATTGTCAAGCATACTGACAGAGTACAATGGCTAGATTTACAGCGTATTTCTCACGTGGGTCTGAGATATGCTGTTTGGATACAAGTATACTCTCCGGTTTACATAAACAAACTTTTGGGCACGTTGTAGGGCAAAAGGTTGGACCCACACTAGTCATGGGTGGGGAAGGACTCCTAGTATGTACTTACCAGCAATGTAAAGGGGATATGACATAGCCAACTAATTTGATGTCTTCCCTCGTGAGGACTTGTGGCTGATGTTAGGCAGGCAAGGGAGACGTCCAGGATCACATAGCACAAGAGCAGGTGGAATCTGGAGACAACTGCAGCTTTAACCCGGCACATGCACCGCCTTAGGGATACACTAAACCTGCTGTGGGGATGTGTGGGGCCAGGTAACAGCACACACTGGGTTCAGTCTTCTTCCTCCCAGGGCAGAATAAAGATAAAACCAAGAAATCTGGTGAAAAACAGGGTGGGGAAGAAAGCTAATAGGGATAGAGGATATGCAGCTAATTGGAAGAGGGAGTTATTTGTTCCATTTGAACTAACTTGATCAAAGAGGAATTCATGTGAGTTTTGGGTAAGGTTCATAGCAGTTCTTTTACTTTTTTCCCCCCCCCAAACCTTTGCTTATCTGGAGTATTAACTTCCCATTTCCGCTGCTGAAGCAGATGTTTTGCTTGTCGCAGACATTAAGGCACTCTTAATGTGCAGTTACTGAATTCTTTTCTAAAAGAGCATTTTAAATTTGACAATGTTTCTTACATTTTTAAAGCAGTGACCTCATTTTGAAAAGATTTTTTTCCACTCTGTCACTACTGGAAAAATATTAATCTGCAAAACTTAGTATAAAATGTCTCCATTTATTAAACATCTACTGTACAGACATCAGCTGTCACAAAATCCAGCCATGCATCCTTGTGAGTCCTGGCATTCTGAAAAGGGTTTGTTTCAAGCAGGAAATATATTTTCTTTGTGGTTTTATTAAAATAAATATTTAAACAAATTCCAACGGTTAAAAAATGTCTTTGCAAATCATACCCTAAAGAACTAGAAACTAAATATTACTATGCCAACAAAAAGATTAACTCAGTAAAGTAAACTCAGTTAAGGTTCATTCTCCTTATTTCCCGACCCATCCCTATTGTATGTTACAGTGACCGCTTCTAACATTAAATGTTTCCTAAACAAACTGTTATATACAAACAGCAGAATGAAAGATGAATATTAAAAAGTAATTAGACATGTGCATTCTTCTTCATTTTAATTTGTAAATGCATACATTTGATTAATCTTTATATTTTCAGTTTCACAAGCTTAAACTGCCACTACGCTTTGATCTTTTAAATGCTCTTTTTTGAGGCAGTTTAGGAAATTTTACAGAAAAAATTGAACTGTGCTTTCCAAAAGAACAACTGATACAATAGATTTTAAAAAAATGTTTATGATTAATCAGAGACTTTTCTAATGATGGTATCTGTTACAAAACGCAATGGAGATTAGAAAGTCGACACAGAAGAGAACTCGGTATTCAAATATGCCAGTCACTGTATCTGGACACTATATTCAGATAACCATATCAAGCAATTGCTTGCATTCTTTGGTTGATGATGCCATCTTCGATTCTGCCTGCTTGGCTTTTTTTTTGTTTCTATCCTCTTTTCTTCCCATCACACAAGCTGAGGTTTATTTGAACCTTTTTCTGTGAGATGCTTCGAAATGCTATGCTCCTCTAATTTACACAGTAATGAGGTTGCCCTGTCGCTGACCTTGGAGAGCTAGCTTGGACTTCCTATATGATGTATTTTTGGAGGATATCTCCACCCCCGATTAGGGCTAATGGGTGCTGAAAAGCTGTGTAGTTTTAAGTTAGCTCTTTGGGAAATCTGGCCTTCAGTTCCCAGAGACTGCAGCTGTTTGGTGGAAAAGAAAACAAAAAAAAAAAAAAAAAGCAGAAAAAAGCAGAAAATGTAGGAAATGAGAGGTTTTATGAACACTTGATAGCTAATATGAAGTCAAGTTTTTGTTTTAAACAACTGTTTGGCTTCTTGTCTTGTATAATGAGTACAGCACACATTCCTCATAATTATAGCACTTTTTTCTGTCCAAACATTTTGAAACAGCTGAAGATTCAAGTAATGTTCAGCCTAGAAACCCTGTAACAGAGGGTGAGGATACGACTTAGTCAAAGGAGCTAATCTCTCCGTGCAGTCCTCCAATTATTTTTCTTCACCAATAAGTATTGCTACCTTATTTTAACCAGAATGAATTCTATTCAATGAGCGCTCATCAAGTTCCAATCTTAATTAGATCCTAACAAAGGCAAACAAACAAATCACTGTGCTTGGATAAAGGCATGTGGGATGGAGTGCATGAAAAGAAGAGGTTATACATTTAAATTGTTTTACTTTCTTAACTGCTATAGGTGCTACAAAGCAACAGATATAATTTATTACAGCCTTTGATGGTCAAACACACTGAGTTGAATTATGATCACAAGATTTCATGCAATTCCGTACCATTGCCTATCTTTGTGGGTATCTAAAGCTGTTTTCTCATTTTGCCTTTTTCCCCCCCCCCTTTTTTGGTACATAGAGTTATATTTTATTTCAGCTATCAGATGACAGCTACTGTGTAAAAGTACTTGAGTTCCCTTACACAGTTTATATCATCACCAGAAACCCTTGATAAAAATGCAGCCTTATTATATGTGTAGTTTATTCTCTCCATATATTTCAGAATGTATATCCTAATTTGATATTTCAATATATATAATCAGTCAGCACTTTCCTTTCATGCTTTTTGACAGAAACACAGGCAGCATACCAGGCAATTAGTCTGAAGAATGATTCCAACAACAGCCTTACTTCTACCCTCACCCCTTATATGCTTTGCTGATATGGGATGTTCGTGGTTTTTAGTCTCTTTCTCTGTGGATTCTTTTTTTCTTCTTTTTCCTTCTATTGTTTGAACAAAAGGATCGACCACTTACTTATATACCTGTTGTTTGCTCCTTGGCCATTGCCTTGAAATAAACTCAGCTCTGGAAATAAAAAGCTAGGTTTTTTGAGAGAAATTGCCTGTTTTTACTCTTAAGAACTTTATTAAATATGGGTCACATAATGGAAGGGCTATAGAAATACCAATATATTAAACTTCATTATAGTTCTGAGGCACACATAACAAATATTCCTTATTACATCTTTACTATCCTTACGGTGTCTGTCTGCAGGACAGAGGAATGAGGTGGCAAGTTCAGAATATGTCTTTTAAAAACTTCCAAAACTGAGTTTTAACACAATATTTTAACTTTCCTCCCCACCCTCCAATATAAAAAATATTTTAGTAATCCAACTATTCTGTATGCAATGACATGCATACAACAATAACTAAAAAACAGGGCTTCTTAAAACATGGTCCAGATTTGTGTAGAGCTTCATGGTTCACTGAACTTTTTATTTAATATGGAGATTGTATTCAGAGTTGTTTGATTTGCAGAAATAACAAGCTCAAATTCTTCAGTTTCTAATGGTAATTAGTTTTCAGCCTAGACAGTCTGTTTAGTTATATATTTACTACCTTGTAAAGAACTATCACAACAAGCCCTAAAGCATTATTTGAAAATTAATAAGCTAAAGAAAGAAGAAATTCTTCACTTTTGCATAGCAACACTCTCTGTATTCTACTTTTTGATTGCAAAATCCAGCTTTTCAATTATAGGTGTACTAAATTGTGATGCTTGAAAAACTATAAAAGGCAATTATCAATGTTTCTTAATACCATAAATGACTAATGCAAGTACGTTTTGCTGTAAGGGAAACAAAGGCTGGTATTGTGAACAGAATTCCTTTGCTTCCTGAGTCAGACTAGAATAAACTTTGATTCACATACTTTCGGTGTTATTTGCAATTAATATTAGTTTCTGTGGTGGTTAAAATAATGTGCTACAGATTCCACTGCAGTTTACATATTAGAAAATAAAGGCACATTATTTCTCCATGTTTTAAAGTTCATTTGGCTTTTGTGGCATCAGGCAAGGAAGCAGGCAGAAGGTTAGAGCTCAATACCTTGCAGTAGTTCATGTATTCCTGCCTTATTCTTATACAAGAAAACACATGAAAGAGTCACTTCTTCACCCAGGTATATCTTCTTCTGTTCTATCCCGTGCTGGGTTTCAAATCTGATGGAAGAAAAGGCTCCCTTGCCAGATACTGTGTTGGGTTTTTTTTTTGACTGGACTCTTCTTCAATGGCTCAACAATCGGTGAGCTCTCAGCGGCTGTGGAGGCTAAGAATGCCTCCATTATGCTCACTCAGCATGCTTCACCATTGATTTCTGCCTCTGAACATGGATAGAGGACACGCTTGAGCTGGCAGAAGGAATCACATCATGACATAGACACCTCAGAAGAAGTATGCATTATGGAAATCTTCTTAACAAAGAGAGTTCCTTGGTGATCATTAGCATTAGAGGTTCTCTCAACTCTCTCTCACAAATGGCAATGGAAAGGAAAGAAGGGAACATTTTCAAATCACAGAAAGACTGACCCTCTCCCTTTGTCCTGCTGTGTCAAAAGAGCTTTAAATGCCTTTTCATTCCAAATCAGTATAATTGCTTTTGTTCAAAACCAGGTCCAGGCTTCTCGGCATCGGAGGCAAAGTAAAATGTATACTGTTTCAAGGTCAAGGAACTAAGTCACTTACTTTGCTGCTCCTCATCACTGTCAGTGGTAAAATTAAGTTTTGTGGGGATGGCAGAAGACTTTCTGAGGTGGAAAACATATGAGTTGGGGTGGAAGGCGTTGGTGGAAATCTAGGCTGCTGGGCAATGTGCATTCTCAGCAAGAGAGGGGAGCTCTGCATTCACCCTCAGTGCCGACCCAACATGGAGCTGAGTGGGTAGGCAGTGAAGTGGTGGCCTCCTCAGGCTTTTGGACATGCGCAGCAGTCACCTGAACTACCTGATCTGCAAGGCCGTGGTTGCACATCATAGCTAAGCCACTTTAACAGCTATGGTTTCAAAATGGGTCTGTTAACTCCTGACAAGACTCATGTCTCTTCTATCATTCCCTTTTCCCTTCCCTTCCCTTCCCTTCCCTTCCCTTCCCTTCCCTTCCCTTCCCTTCCCTTCCCTTCCCTTCCCTTCCCTTCCCTTCCCTTCCCTTCCCTTCCCTTCCCTTCCCTTCCCTTCCCTTCCCTTCCCTTCCCTTCCCTTCCCTTCCCTTCCCTTCCCTTCCCTTCCCTTCCCTTCCCTTCCCTTCCCTTCCCTTCCCTTCCCTTCCCTTCCCTTCCCTTCCCTTCCCTTCCCTTCCCTTCCCTTCCCTTCCCTTCCCTTCCCTTCCCTTCCCTTCCCTTCCCTTCCCTTCCCTTCCCTTCCCTTCCCTTCCCTTCCCTTCCCTTCCCNAAAAAAAAAAAGCTGAAAGCAGGAAAAGGGTGTGTCTCCTTGCCACCCTTACCTTCAGTAAAATCTAGCAATTAAATCAGCTTAGTTATATTGTAAAGCTGCACACTAAGATGGCTCTATTTTCATTCTTCCCCAAAACCTTAAGCCGGAAAGGCCGCTTCAGAACAACAACAAAACCCCCCATTGAACAGGTACTGAATCCGAAACCTAAGGAGTGCTGTTGTACGGAGAAGTGAGGTGCAACTAGCCATGTTACAGCTGTATAATCGTTTTCTAAAGGCACTCTTAGTTTGAAATCATTCCCACCCAATTCTGAAAGTTACTGCTTCCTACTAGCAAAAACTGGTCTGAGCCAAGCTGCCAGAGAAATGACAGAACCACCCTTAATAGTTTTCTGAGAAGGAACATTTTTTTTTTTTCCCAGTGGTATTTGGTCTGGGCATTTCCCTGACACAGTTTACCAGGATGACAAAAGTGGTCTTTCGTTTCTCCAAGCGTCTTCCAGTAAAAATGTTTATTCACTGTAGACAATGTTTATTGTGTCAGAGTAACAGGAAATACAGACTTCATATCTCAAGATTGCATATTTTAACTTAAGTATGCTTTCTGAAATTCTGTGATTTCTCTAAAACGCAGGAAAATCTATAAAAATACTGAGAAAGCCCACTGCCTGGGTTCCAGGGTAAATATGCTAAAACCTAAAGCATTTGATACAGAATTACATCCTTTTGTTACATACATCAAGGCTTTTGTTGTTTATTTAATGCTGTTAGCAACAATGTCCATGGAGATATACAAACAAAAAGTAATTAGTCTTTTAAGAAGACGAAGTTTTGTTATTTTCTGTGATTTAGTCATGGACATGAGTATGTGATGACTTAATTTCAATACAAGGAAAAAGATGTGGTTTTGTTAAAACGTTAATAAGAACAATTAACCTTGTATTGCATTAGTGCATATGTAAAATACAAGAAGTTCATAAACAAGATAAGTATATTTAAAAGTCTATCTTTCTTATAAGACTTCAGCAAAGTCAGGCTGGATTTTTAATATACTTGAGGAGTTAAAATATGCCTGATGTAGTGTACCTGTAATAAGAATAAAGAAGAACAACAGTCACATAATATTGTTTGAGGCACAAATATTGTTTACATGTTTTACTTACAAAAGCGTTGTTTACAAAATTATGCAAAATAGATAGTGCAAGAATTAGAAATAGCATATTTAAGAACTAAGTTAGAAAGGAAATTGTTTTCCAGAGGAAAAAAGTCTCATTTTTCTGTAATACAGCTTGAATAATTCAGCCAAATGGTTTATGAGTCTGATAAAAAACAGTTGAGGTTTTCTTGTTAGGCTCATATGAAGTTAGCAGTAAAAACATTAAAGTAATATCTTGTTGCTTTTACCATGTAGGCATAAAATATTTTCTGTAATACCTTTAATAAGTTCCATAAGACTAGTTGTAAAGATGAACTTAATTAAATTACACATCATTGGTTTATCTTTTGCTAAGAGTCAACACTTCGGGTAAAACTTTAAAACTGATAGGAAGAATGTTGCAGAAGGTTATATCCTTGCATAAAATATCATGAATCAGATTAAAACTTTAAAGAATATTTGTCATTTGCTATTATATTCTATTGCACCTTTCCTTTTTAAAGTAAAACCTTTGCTCTCCGCATTTACACGATCTCAGCAGAGCGATGGCTACAACAGTTTTAACTTCCTATATTCCTCTGTCTGTAAAGAAATTGTATCTGCCTTTTCTGTCATTAAAACAAAGTTAGAGAATCAGATACAGTATATTACTACTCTGCCATACCTTTCACTACAGAAATTTTTATTAAAGGAGTTAGGCATCTACTTGTCTTCAAATTTGTTGCTATAGCTAATATGACAAGATGGCAACCTTCTTTTTCAAAGTACAGTTTAGGATTCAGATATCTTGAAGTACTCGCATCCAAAATCATTAACACTTTTTATTTTTTCCTTAAGTTTTAGGAAGTACGACTTTCAGAACAGAGTCAAATATATTCTATAGCTAAAAAGTCCAAATTTTGCAGAACCATATCAGCAGGGAGAACTGAATTAACTCTTACAAATTTCTTCCTAAATTGAAAGAAACCAAAGGAAATAAATGTTTTCTAAAATCTCATTTCCTTTTTCCTACTACTGGTAGGAAAAATACTAGCAAAAACTGTAGGAAAACCAGTGACATTCTTACTTTTCTTTCTGTTTGCCTATTCCGACTATAAGTTAGTGCAACAGTCATTTCTTAGTGCTACAGTAACTTCTCAGGAACCTTCAAGACAAGTTACCCAAGAAAAAGTTCAAGAAAAAGTTACCCACAAATTAGAAAAACAATGGAGTTAGTTACTTCAATTTGTAGAATAATTCATAGCTAAAACGAAAAAGATACTTTTTAAAATCTAAGACCCTAATCATTTACTACTAGAAGCAGTAATTTTCAGAAGATTGTGGAATACAGTATACCCAGTCCTGCCATGAAGACAGTCTTTACCATAATTCTCCCTGGCGCAACAGGAATTGGGGAACAGACAAGATAAACAGGGCTGCCACCTCCCTATCAAAACCTGTCAAGCCAAACCACTATTACTTTTGGGATGTCAGTCTCTTACTAAACTACTTGGCATTAATTGACAACTTCTCTTGCAGCGTTAAGAGACTTAATTGCAAAGTTAGCACAACCCCATAGTTTGAAGCAGCCAAGCCCAAGTGTCAAAGCTGGCAGTTTTAAAAATTAGTTAGCCTAGTAGAAGACAAAATGCAGAGGGTGAAAAGTTCTCCCTGTCAAGGATGACTATACACAGGCTTGACTTAAAGCTTGTCCTCATCTTTGTTGTCATCAACAAACATGGCCCATATTTTTCTCTGCTGTGTTGGGAAATGTATTGAGGCGGCTGCAGGGAAAGAGGTTTGTGGTTATGGCTGACAATTTCTAAGGACCACCTCAGTCCTGCATTAGTTCTCACATGTTAAAATAGTTCCTGTTTCAAAGAACAGGACAAAGTTTGCTGTCAGAGCAGAGAACAAAGAGAACAGCCTACTGAGGTGTGTGATAAGCTGTTTGTCAGAGAGATTGTTTGAGATAATCACAGCCTGGTTGGGACCTTGCTTTTCTCTCCATAGTGTGAAGCTACAACTGTACTCATATGATTTTTATTATGAAGATGTTTCACACTTCATTGCTCATGATAATTAAATGTGTCCCAATAGAGGATCAGGGGAGTTTGAAAGAAACTTGGTCAATCGTTCCAAAGCTACTGTTTTTTCTGATTCACTAAACTGACACTTTTTCATTCTTTTTTTTTTGCTCAACACTTACGTTCAAGAACGTTGCTTGACCTCAAATTCTGGAGCTATTTTAATCTCTAAATCGCCTTATAATAGCTCAAATGAAAGCTGATGTTCTATGCAATTTTATACAATCACACGTAACAGTTAAATTCATTTTTCTTAAACTTTGTGTAATTTATTCTTTTGAGATTTCGGAGAAAAACTGTACCATGACACATTTAGAGGCTCAGCAGCATAATTTAAAGGAACTAAAGATGTATATGAAAATACAATGATTTTATTACAAATAATTTATTAAGAAAAGACTAGACAGTAAATAAAGTAGGCACATGCCTGTGAACTGAAATTATAAGAGATATAAACTAATAGATATCTAAGAGCTATTTATAAACCAAAATTTATTAGCAGTTCAGACAGAATTGTAATTGTGCAAAGAAGTCACACTAGAGGAATGTGAGATTGTTTTGGGTGAGCCTTTTCTATTAGGCATGACTGTGGAAAGCAACTTATTCTTGAGACTGCCACCTTCATTAACAGTATGTTATATGGTCTTTATACAAAGTAAAGTCCAAGAGATAATGAGATTAACAGAAATATATATAGCAGATGTTTTGTATAATGTCTAATGTGATGTATAAGTAACTTCAATAAGGCTTTTTAAAACCATAGTCCGCTAGAAAGGTCCATTGAAAGTATGGGATCCTTAGCTAGCAAATTAAAGCCAGCACATGAAATGATAGGCTTGTTTTCTGTAATTACTTTTCACAGAGCTTTTAGAAATAGTTTGTGGAGAAACCCCAGGGTTCTGTGCACCACAGATTACAAACCACTGAATTAAACAGCCAGGACTGGTGGAGAAGTTAGCCAGTGGGCTAAATAGGAACAAAGGAGTAATAGTCTCTAAACACACAGAGCACCCAGAGCCAGGGATTTATATAGCTCACAGTTGGTTACGCCAGTGATGTGAGTAAAGAGCACTGGGTTCATTTAGAATGGTCAAGGCCACTTGTATTTGTTACCAAAGTTTACAGTGGAGATGTATGTAATCAAGGAAAAAATTATGCTGAATTATACTCTAGAAGATAGGTTTGTGATGAAAGAAAAGGACACAAAAGAAGCATTTATCTGGGGCTGATGGGGTGTCCTGGTTTGAGCTGGGACAGAATCAATTTTCTTTTTAGTAGTTTTACTTTTCAGTTAAGTCTCTTCTGAGAAACTGCACTCTCTGAAATTAATGGCATGTTTTTCAGACAGTGTCCGCTTCTAGTGGTGATAAGGCTCGAAGTTTATGGTTAGTGCAGGAGTAACCATAGGAATGGCATGCAGACTCTTGCTAATACTTATTCCTATGGGAAACAAGGTCGATGCTTGCTTCTGTTTACTTTCTTATGTGCCAGAAACGAAAGAGTGGAAAAGGGGTCACATCTGCGATCCTCCAGTGGGGAGGAATGGGTTGGACAGGTGACCCAAAACTGACCAAACACAGTATTCCATCCCATACACATCATACTCGGGATAAAGCCAAGGGATCACGAAGGTCAAGCTCTCTTTTTCTGTGGCTGGCGTCCAAGGAGGACTCTGAGTGATTCTTCTGCCTTCAGTCCGGATCAGTGCATTCCTGAATCCACTTCTTATCCTGTCCTGTCCAGTTCCCACTGCTGAGTCGAGTTCAGGACTTTCTCAGGGCCTGCCCTACAGTGTCTAGGTGGCATGACCATCATTGGGGGAGCTCGGTATTGGTTTTGTATATATTTCATTAATTTTTCCCTTTATTGTTATACATTATTATTATTAATTATTATTATTATTATTATTATTATTATGTTAAAGCTGGTTTAACTTTTCCAACCCACAAGCTTCTTGCCCTTCTCTGTTTCCCTTCCCCTTTTGGGGAGGAAAGGTGTTAACAAAGAGCATCGGTCCTCCGTTTAATAGCCAGCCCAGCTTTAAACTGCAACGTGGGGTATTGATGTTACCCTGTGAAAAAAGAGGTCACTGACACCCAAAACTAAAAGAGAAAAAACAATGGAAGTTGTATCTGAAGCTGATGTCTGGGAGCCTGAGCTCTAAGGGCTTCTTTCTAAGGACCCACAGCTGTAAAGGCTGAGGGATATTTTAGGAATTGTAAATAAGATGAGCTAAGTAATTAGAAAGCTCTGGTATCAAGTAGGGTTGCATTTTACGTGTTTTGATTGTAACCGTTTAGTGTAACCAAAAGCCTGACTTAAGTCTCACTAAAGTGTTTCCTTCTTTAGTTTAAGCTTTACTGTTCTGTGAGGCAAGCTGCATGAGAGTGAGATACGGAGTCTGTGGAGGCAGTGAACACAAGCAACACTGTACCTGTGCTATGCTGAGGGACTCCAGATTCTGACATTTCTTGCCAGATTTCTAGAGGCAGTTTGATGTCAATACTGCTGGTGTTGATTTTGAGGAAGGACCTGCCAACGGTGGTACCCTGTACTGTGATGCAGACAATGGGGAGACCATGTAGTGCCAATCATGTTCCAAATCATCACAGTATTTACAGTCTAGGTCTGCTAATGGCAAGTTCTACACGCCAACAAAGTCCTCAGGCCTCCCTTGTAGCAAACATCTAACTCTATACACTACTGGTGCTTCAGAGGTTTCATCTCTCTGCTCCATTTCAACTGAACAGATCTCTTTTGTGCATGGTGATTGCCTTAGCTAAAAGGGAGTGTCGCTCCCTCCCCCCCTACAAAGCTGTATGCAAGGAAAAGCAGACCTCACATGAACAGTCCCAAAATGAGAAGTCTCTTCTATGCTCTGAGTAAAGCACAGAGCAACTCGTTGAAAGGTGGCATTTAAACTTCAATCTTTCTTCATTCTGACAATGCCTGGTCTGATTTTTTGGCTTCTGAGGACATTAAGCATTTAGTTTTCCCCATGTCTGTTCTGTGCAATGTTAAGACTGATGTTTCCAACAACCAGCAAATATGTCCAGAAGATAAGCGCCAACTTTACAGTTTCTGAACAAGTTTAACAGCCAGGTTTTTCTGCTTAAAAACTGTGATTCAGAAATACCTATGCGTACCTATAAAGATGATATTGTTTTAAATGAAGATTCTATAGCAATAATAAGATCAGAAAATACTCCTGAAATGAGGTAATCCATAGTATTTAATATAAAAGTGGTACAATAATGGTAGGTCTGTGAGAAGCAGAAAGAGATTGAACAGTTAAATCTTAAGGGGATATTTAATAACTAGAAATCTGATAAAGCACTATTTACCATAATTACATATATAGTTAAACATTATGTACATGTTTCAGTTACAATATCTCAAGCTAGTAAAAGAGAATCTGCTGCCAGACCATTAGAGATTGTTCTCACAGGACATCTGCTTCATGTGTTTAATTTCTTTAAAAAGGTAGGCAATACTTTGTAGCTATAAAATATGAAAGCATAACGTTTTATTTGATATTATGTCAAAATTAAATAGTTGTGTCAAATTTTTTCTTTTATCGCCAATAGTATTTAATACTGACACAGGTCTGATGCATCAGTATATTATCTTACAGCCTTCTAAAACTATTGTAGCATTCAGAGTAGGAAAACCATTAAAATATTTTTGGGCTAGACACAGAGGACTTCTTTGGGATTAAATACCTCACTGAAGCGGCATATATGTACTTACATCAAAGAAAACTATCTGGAAAACCCGTATGTCAGAACCTTGCATTCATAAGGGACATTTTAGCAACTTTAATTCCAGGCAGATCCATGCCCTTTGGCTGTTGAACGGGTCAGGGAGAAGGGCTGTGGTGGGTTGACCTTCGCTGGATGCCAGGAGCCCACCAAAGCCGCTCTACCACTCCCCTCGTCAGCTGGACGGGGGAGAGAAAATATAATGGAAGGCTCCTGGGTGAAGATAAGGACAGGGAGAGATCACTCACCATTTACTGTCATGGGCAAAACGGACTTGACTTGGGGAAATTAGTTTAATTTATTAC
>VZSC01019250.1:322969-340539 GCA_013398225.1 Steatornis caripensis | reverse complement strand
AGCAACTTTAATTCCAGGCAGATCCATGCCCTTTGGCTGTTGAACGGGTCAGGGAGAAGGGCTGTGGTGGGTTGACCTTCGCTGGATGCCAGGAGCCCACCAAAGCCGCTCTACCACTCCCCTCGTCAGCTGGACGGGGGAGAGAAAATATAACGGAAGGCTCCTGGGTGAAGATAAGGACAGGGAGAGATCACTCACCATTTACTGTCATGGGCAAAACGGACTTGACTTGGGGAAATTAGTTTAATTTATTACCAATCAAATCAGAGAAGGGTAATGCGAAATAAAAACTAAATCTTAAGACACCTTCCCCCCTGCCTCTCCATTCTTCCCAGGCTCAACTTCATTCCTGATTTCTCTGTCTCTTCCCCTCAAGCAGTGCAGGGGGATGGGAAATGAATGTTGTGGTCAGTTCATCACATGTTGTCTCTGCCACTGCTTCCCCCTGAGGAAGAGGGCTACTCACACTCTTCCCCTGCTCCAGCCTGGGGTTCCTCCCACGGCAGATAGTCCTCCACAAACTTCTCCAACGTGAGTCCTTCCCACAGGTTGCAGTTCGTCACGAGCTGTGCCAGCATGGGTCACCACAGGGTCACAAGCCCTGCCAGCAAACCTGCTCCAGTGTGAGCTTCTCTCTCCATGGGCCCACAGGTCCTGCCAGGAGCCTGCTCCAGCTGGGACTTCCCACGGGGTCACAGCCTCCTTTGGGCATCCACCTGTTCTGGCATAGGGTCCTGCACAGGCTATAGGTGGAGATCTGCTCCACCATTAACCTCTGTGGGCTGCGAGGGCACAGCATTCCTCACCATGGCCTTCATCACGGGCTGCAGGAGAATCTCCGCTCTGGTGCCTGGAGCACCTTCTCCCCCTCCTTCTTCACTGACCTTAGTGCTTGCAGAGTTGTTTCTCTCACATCTTCTCACTCCTCTCTCCAGCTGCAATTCCCTTGCACAAATTTCCCCCTTCTTAAATACGTTATCCCAGAGGTGCTACCACCATGGCTGACAGGCTTGGCCTTGGCCAGCAGCAGGTCCGTCTTGGAGAAAATTGGCATTAGCTCTATTGGACATAGGGGAAACTTCTAGCAGCTTCTCACAGAAACCACCACTGTAGCCCCTCTGCTAACAAAACCTCGCCATGCAAACCTAATACAAGGGCACCTGTGTTACCCAGTGGGAGGTGTTCATACAAAGACTGGCCACGTTTGAGCTGCAAGTGTCTTGTTTGTATGTTCCAGGGAGGACACTAATGCTAAGAGTCCTTGGAGCAAACATGACAGTACTGGCAGTATAGACATTTACACCTGAGCTAGTCACCCTCCATTGTCTTTGTGGGCAAGGAATATAAGCACCTGAATACAAGAACCTTTTTCAAGGTTTGATTTATCTCATCACAATGTAAACATCTCACATAGGTAAGATTAATGTCTCCCTAAAAATATTTGTTTCCCTTCATCGACAAAAGGGAAGCCTAGACCCTTTACATAGGTGTAGACCTCTGCTTTATATGTATATAAAGGTAAACGGAGTTCATTCTAGCTTAATTTGTAAACCCTAACTGAAACTCTGTTACCCAAAGACAAAAACTGAGCTCAATGACCCAAGCTGTAAGTGTGATCAAAAGAGGCCTAGTAAACAACAGGACAATTGTATTCTTAAAAATCAACACAGATGAAACTGATGGTGCTCTCCACTGTTTACCTAATAATCTGAAGTACTTGTAAGGCGGAGCGATATCCAGGACCCGGTGCCCTCACCATGAAAAAGACAAACTCACTACCAAGAAATCACTCCCAAGAACAATGCCCTGCTCATCAGGCTTTAGTTTAGCTTGGAGAAGGCTCCTTCAGCCTCCCTGGATAAACTAGCTCACTGAAGCAAAAGTACAAGAGCTTTGATGCCACAAAAGAGCAAACAAGGAGCAGGATGATCCATAAATCAATGGTGAGTGCAGTTGACCGGAAAGAGAAGCATAACCTGGTAACTTGCAGGGGGCTAAATCAGTAAAATATTTAGGAAGTGGGGCTTGTTGCCAAAAATATGCATCTGTAGATCTGGGGGCCTGATTTCTAGGCTGGTGGTCAAACTTCCATTTGCTTCCCAACTGTATCTTCACTTTTTATTTTGTCTTATAGGTGGCATTTTTGAAAGCTTCTGCTCTATGGTGGGTGACAGAGAAGACTGAGTACAGAAGTGTTAAGGAAAGCAATGTGATTCCCATTCTTATAAAAATGAGAGAGACATGTATCACCATGGCTGATGGCATATAGAGCAAGAGGATAGATCCAGGAAGAAAGCAGTAGGATATCAATAAAAGATCCCTTAATGGAGAGGCAGGTCATTTATTTGTTTGTTTGTTTGTTTTTCTTTAAATGAGAAAAACACAGAGAATTTCAAGCAAAACAGATGCAGTCAAAATGATGTATTTGGAAGAGAGAGAAATTATCAGTCTGGGAATTGTGTGTTTCAGGCTATTGACATTCCTGTTGAGTGCTAGAGGAGTAAGAAAATGTCATCATTACTATTTCCTCAAAGAGATGCAGGATTGGCTAGTGAGGCAGCAGTGATTTATAATGGTGTCAAGGACATCTTCAGCTCATAATCAAGGAGAAATTAATTTCTTTCTGTACTCAGGTCCGTATTTCATCTTTTATAATCCTTTTTCACTTCTATACAGAATACTCAGCCAAAGTCCCACCTGAGCCCTTCAGGAGCTGTAACTGAATTGGACAAAGTGCCCATCCTCAGTGATTGTGGTACTGCTAAGTAGACCAAAACAATCACAGAAATGAGGGCAGGGCTTTATACCCACAACATGGCCACCACCCCATTGCTCAGTCTTTCATACCTCTGATTTCTGTGCACCAGACTGAACCCGAAAGTTTCTAAAGTCAATGGATTTTCTTTGCAGAGGTTGAAAATGTAACTCTGAGTGACTCAGTCAATACAGAGTGACTCAATCAATACAAAATGACTCATTATACTGTAGAGTTTAAGACCTTATGTTGATATCCCTAGTCTTAACTATTTCATTAATTTTACTCTTTAGTTTGATTATAGAAACCTGGTGTTTGAATAAATCATATTTCCAGAAAGTCATGCTGTCTTATTTTTAGGTGCTAAGAAATGAAAAATCAAACACTTTTCTTGCTTTTTTCTTCTTTTAGTAAATTGTTCCCAGTGGTAAACATGAGTTGTGTTCTCAAACACCAAATCTGAACACAGTATTCTAGCAGAAGAATAATCTTTCTGGACCCTGACATCACCTTACCTGTTTGTACCTCAAAAACCTGAAACTGTTCTCTTTGCCATGTTATCATGCAGGAAACAATGATGTTATGACACCTCTCATTGTTTCCTGAGCTACTGATTTCCAGAATGCAGTTTTCTACTGTTTAAATGCGACCTAGATGCATAATTTTGCATTTAACTTGAATGGGTTCAGCTTGCCAAGCAGTCCAAATTTTTCTTTTTAACTTCCTGGTCTTCATAATTACCTACCACTCTGCCAATATCTATGTCAGCAATGTAATGTATCAACAATGTTTTGATATTTACTAAGGCATGTGGAAATGTTGAATAATATCATCTAATTCTGAGTTCTTACCACCTGTATTTGAAACCATTATTTGATAAAGGGCTCTTACTGAAAAAAATCCCTCATGTTTGAGAGTGATGTGTTAATTGGTTCTTCATGTATTGACTGCCTGCTTATTAATCTTTCAATATATGTGAATTTAGGATACTTTGACCAAGAATTTTTGACACATGGGCAACAACAGAGCTCCTTGAGGTCAAAGAAGATGCTAAATATTTCCATATGGGGAAACATGAGGAAACAATTAAACATCCTTCTCCTTATAATTAATGAAACAGTAGATGTTTTCACCCCATGATTACACTGAATACAAATTCAGAGGAATGTAACTTATTTGCATGTAGCTCTGCATCTTTAAGTGAGAAAGAGTCAGAAAACAAGCCAAAAAATAGTACCAAGAGGAATGAAAACCGGGAAAAATGTTGCAATCATGATAGAAATGAAACAGGGAGAACTTTTTGAGTGATGTGCTGTCTGGAAAGCTAGCATAGAACTGTGAGAAAGGAAATGCTCTCCTGTTGTTTAATTGTACTGTGTTTGGAGTAATGGAACCTCTGTGTACATTCTTTGTAAATCAGAATGATTTCAGTAAGAAAAATATTTAACTCCTATGGCATCAGGGAGGCTAGAATTTCTTAGATGAGAGCTGAGATCACCTCAACCTGTTGTTACATAGAGGCAGGATAAGCAAGTGTCAGAGGGACTTTCCAGTCCAGAATTTCATACCAAAATTCTCGGAAAGTATAAAGTAGGAGTGGTGGACAACAGCTTTTCAAAATGTGTTTTTCTCAAAGACTTGTAACTCCTAAACTCTTTTGAGAATAAAGTCACTGTGATTAAGAAATTCTTTTGCCTAAGCTTGCATTTTTGCTTTTCTAGCATGTCATCCCCAAAGGTGTGAAACTGGAAGTACAGGTTTTGTAAAGTTTTTGTCATGATTTTCAACAATTTTATGACCTCCATGTAGTGATAAACCAATACTTTTGTTACATTAATGTTCCCCTCTTACTTCCCTTATATAAATTTTTGTACTTCACAACTGCTCTTTTGCATTATTTATAGTCTATATCTCTCTTTTTTTCCCTTTCTGGCCAAAATTAGCCAAAGTTATTCTGTCTTTGCTGTAGAAGCAAAAGATTCTAACCCTCTAATAAATTATTCTTAACTTATAAAAAGTTATTAAATAATTCTTAGTTTTAATTGGTTTTTTTCTCATTCTATGTTGACTTCCAAATCAGCTGTGCTCATCCTGAACTTTGTAAAAATAGTTCTTTCAAAAACTAAGCATTCATGTTACTGATTGGTCTTTTCCTTGCTTACCTGCATAAATCTCAAAGAGCTTACCCACAACAAGCAATAATAAACAAGCTTAAGTCAAAATAAGAAGTTCCTAAACCATTCTAGTGACTACGCAGCTTTTTTCCATCATTCTCATATCTGAAGTAAAATTATCTTTTCCTGGATGTGATGTAATTTGTGTCATAGTCATTTAGAAATTTTATATATATTTAGCTCCTGAAGGAGGACTTGGGGTCCAGCCCTATGCTATTGCCAAGAAATATAATCCATAATCCATCAGTTCATAAAGTACCATTTTAAACCAGATTTTTCACTGTCACTCTCCTGAAAGCTGTTCAGGGCTGCTTCTTTCTACTAGTTACAAGTCTGCTTCATATTTCCAACCTGAGTTTATGCCTGTTTTCCTTGTCTTTGGTTTTTCCCATGGTGGGGCTTCTTTTCTTGGTGTTTTCAATAAAAAATTTAGCCAGTTTTAGCAAAAAAAAGTAATGTTTTAAGAGCCTGTACCATGGTTAATTAATCCATCCTAAATAGTGCTGAAACTGAGGTATACATGTAAAATGATATTAATACTTTCTCATAGCTATAAGAAATGCAGCCATTGGTAGACTTTAATGTATTGTTTCCCAATTTTGAAGTTGTATCACATTGGTGCCTCACAGTCATCTTGTAACAAGATTATGTATCCGTATCCTTCTGTCATATCTACCTCTTCTATCACACTCAGTTGTTGAGTTATTTTTATTAGTAATAGTAACTTTGAACTGCGGAATTTCATTGATTTTCGCAGAATCACATGGTAGTTGAGGTCAGAAGGCATCTCTAGAGATCATCTAGTCCAATCACCCTGTTGAAAGCAGCATCACCAACAGCAGGTTTCCCAAGACCATGACTGCTTGCATTTTAAATATGTATGGGGATGGAGATGCCACAACATTTCTGGGTAACTTTTTCCAGTGTTTGAATTTCTTTTATACAAGTCTGCTAAATAGAAATCCTCCACAATGATCCTTCTTCCCCCTACCCCTGTACACATTATGGAAAAGCCAAGAAGGCATTCTTCTGTGCCTCTCAGTCACAGATTTCAGAGAAGAGAGCCATGCCTCTTGTGTTCAATATCTTTTGATCCTGGGGTGCCAACAACTCCATCATAGCATTTCCCTCTTTTATCTATTCTGTCCCTCCCAAGTAGGTTGTAATGGATGATTTTAGTATTCCAATGATATGAATTATTCCACTAGATTTTACTTGTTTCAGTTGTGTAAAATTTCTTCTAAATGAGAATTTCCAGTTCTTGTTCATTATCTCTAATTGACATGTAAGCAACTGAAAAAATGTCTTTTCTTCATTATTTTGGTTACTGTTGTGATTTGTTCATGACATGCTGATTTGAATGATATTTGCCTCATTGATACCCCTCCATTTTTCCTTTTTATGCTTTTTCTGTCACCCAAATAGAAGACAAGAAGTTCACTCTTATCCCTTTGAAGAGCTGCTTGCCATCTGAAATTGTCCTTTCTGTGGCCTTGACGTAGTCTGAGATTTTCAAAATCTCCTTCAGTTCCTCACTAGCTACACATCCTCCAGTAGCTCCTATTTTTTCCTTTCCACGATACCAGAAGATTGTCTGCAAAAAACACTTCAGTTTCTCCTTCTTTATCTCTCGTCTTGAACCTCACTGTAGTTTGCACCCTTCTATCTATGGGACAACTGACTCCAGCGTATATCATGGTCAATAGAGACTTGCCAGACAACCTCATAATTCAGCCCAATCTTGCAGTTACAATGGATCTTGTGACCACAATGTGTATATATGTAAACAGTGAAGATATTTACATAAAACCAGTGAGAGGTAAGTAAAATATTTCTTCTTCCATAGAATTTTACAACGCAAAGATATCGAAAGCATAGTTTAGAGCACCTGTTTTATAAATGATAATACACAATAAACAAAACCTCAGTTATACAAAATCTAATGGAAAATCTTACTTGATTAATTTCTAGGGTGCAATAGAACAAAATTCTTTTAACCTAAAGTCTGCCATATGAAAATATGAAAATGACAAATGAGATCTTTTTACATTGAGACAGTTGCAGTTTTTCTGTTTGGGTTTTAAATTTTACTGTTCCATTTGTTTGCTATGTTTTATGGATTATTTGTTAACCTGGTCTATTTTATCTCAAAGTTTCCTACTATCCTGCCACTAGACAGACATCCATTAATTCTACTGGCCACAAGGCTGTTAAAATCTGCTCAAAGTGGATGTTAAACAGAATGTTGTTAGTATTTTATTTACTCGTGCTCTCAATGTTTAAAAAGTTGAGTGGTTGCAAAATTCTAGTAAGTCACACCTCAGATGAAGTTGGGAAAAGACCCATTGGAAGCACAATTAAAGTCAGAAGTCAGCATATGATTGGCCAGTTTTTGAAAAGGACAAAATTAAAGAATAAAATATTGAAAATTCTTTCAATAAAAAGAGGGGAATGAACAAATAAAACCAAACCAGAACTAGCCAGGCTTGTGTTAGGTTAGGGCTAACGTAGGAAACAATATTTATAGTCATAAACATATACAATTATTATGCGTTTTGGAAAACATATCTGAATTTAATATTACAATTAAGTTTTAAATTACGACAAAAGGCAAAAACTCCTCCAACCAACCAACCTACAAACAAACCCCCAAAACCTCCAAACTCCTAAGTACTATGCCAAATAAAATGGTTTTTCATTATTTTTGAAGTCTGTGCAAAGTTCTAGGAATTCACTGAGCTATTAATTCCTTGCATGCAGTAAGATAGATACAAAAGCATGTAGGAGGCAACTAGCGTCTGAAAGATCTCTCTAAGATTAGGATCACTAAATTATAAGATCTTGCTGTAATTTCAGGCAGTGTAATCCTCCTCTATAATAGCTGGAATATTTTAGATTTATAGTCCACTCAAACTTGTTTGCCTGGCCTAAGCAGTAAAGCAAAGCTTGGAACACACTGTTCCCAGAACTTATCTACAAGTGAGTATTTCTTCAGAAACTTAGATAGGAGCTTATGCCCTTTTTTTAATATTTGTTCAACCTCAGCCTAAGTGTTGCAGTAGATACCTAAATTTTGCCTAAGAACACAACTCCCATGCCTAATGAGGACTCTTTTTACTTTATTCTGAAGTTCCTCTGGTGTATAGAGAAAGGCTTAAGATACATTGCTTCAGTTTCTAAATCCAGTTTGGCCTTCAAAATTTCCATTGATTTCCAAAGAATAAGGCTGAAAATGCCTCTTTAGGAGTTTTTCTCCTGAAGAAATTTACTAGGAATTTCAGTCTTATTCTTTGTTGAGTGAAGACGTTTCCAGATAAATAAGGTAAGTAGAGCGTCAGTGTAAAATACGTAGAAGTTCTTGGAGGCAGAGCCCAGAATTCCTTTTTCCTCTGACGTGCTAGGTATTCAACACGTGCTGGAGATAAAATGTGATAAAATGTCTCTTTTGGAGCAGAAGACTGTAACAAACTGTATTTTACAGCAAATAAATCACCTCATTTCACTTTGGTTTTTGTTCTGGGTTTTAGGGACAAGGGACATTTAGGGACATTTCCTGGAAGCTATAGTAACATGTTTGAATTTCTTCATAACATATCAGAAAGAGCTGTGGATGTTTTAGGAATGAAGTAGAAGTGGATGATAACTTGTGTATTCTCTAAGACTTCTGTACGCATGAAGAACCTGGAAGCCAGTAATATAAGGGGAGATGTGACAGTAAGCTAATAACCATGTGCTGTCTTCTTGTGTGGGTGCACAGTGTTTGTAGAACACTTTGGTGTAGTCCTACTTTAAAAGCATAAATTGCAATGCACCATGGATCTGTGGTCATGTTTTTAATGGAGAATAATGTTTTCACAAGAAATTACTACAATGTAGTAAGGTGAAAAAATGCATCAGTTTCTTCCCCTCTTCAAAAGGACGGGAAAGTTTGGATTCGTGGGATTTTATTTCAGTGTGAGCAGTCACCCCAGGATCTCTTGCACTTACAGTGAAAAATTCACTCCACAGGACGGTGGCAGGATTAACCTGACATACTTTGAACAGATACATGTAATCAGTGTAATCCCGCTGTCAACAACCCCCCAAAAAAAGAGTCCCTGAAAGCATGGAAGTGATCATGCCAGTGCCTTGGCAATAGCAAAAAGCAATCCTAATAATCGTCAAAAGCAATCCTCATTACAACCAGGAGGGAAGGCGCAATCGATGCTGAGATAACTGAGCTATTTAGCTACACTTTCAATTCATAACATTGTTCTCAAAATGAAAAATGACAGATTTTGATGCCTGTACGTGTAAGTGGTGGAATGACTTCAAGGAAAAACAAAGAAATGCTCTTGAGGTCTTCTCACTCACTCAAGACTCAAGACTAATGTTCAGAAGTCATTATTAGTCAGAAAACACATAGAAAATGTGGTTTTATTTTTAGGGTAAAACCCATTGTATGATAGTTGGTTGCAAAACACTAGTTCCAAAACATGTTTTCTCTTCTGCCTATGATCATATTGTTCTGTCATTTACCTGAGGGGAGCAGAGTGAGAAATTAACCTCTGGTTAACTCCTTGCTCCCTCTGATTAGGTAATGCACAATGTTTTGCCATGCCATGCACCAAATATTTGAGTCTTTCAGTGGAGACTAGGGGTACATATATACACATATTTGCAAAGCTTTTTTATTGCCATTCCTGCACTTGTTCTCGTCTTGTGATGTTACTAAAACTATGGGAAGATTGTAGCCAACCCAATTTGGATAAACTTTGTGAAGTAACAGTGGTCTCTGTGTATCTACATCAAAGTAGGGCTATGTTTATTATTTTTCTTTTAAGACATTAACCAAATGCTGTAAATCCAGACTAAATTATTACAATGCTAGACAATACACAAACATTCCCTGCCCCAAGGAACTTACACGACAGGAACACAAACACAGGAAAAATACTGATAAGGATTAGATAAGGATTACTTCTTTCTTTTTGGCCATTCAACTATGTGATTGAAGAACTCATAAACTATGAGTTTTAAATTAAATTTATGTTTCATGTTTCTTATGTTTCTGTGTTGCTTACACTGTCATATTTCTTCTTCCCCTTTACTCATTTGTTGTAGATGCTATGATGACATTCCCAGAATTGCCAGGGAATTATCTTTGAAGTAATATTTTATGACCCCCTTCTTCAGTCCTCAAAAACATACGCAAGAGAGATGTAATCAAACTCATAAAAATAGCTTAATTGTGTATTTATTTAAATGACCTTTGAGATCTTCAAAATGAGGTTCAGGTGTTTGCATACGATTGGATCTGCTTACAACATACACCATGAAAAGATTTTCAGGTATATGTTGTGGGATTTTTATTTTAAATTACTACTCACAAAAGTAGGTTTGTGCTTAACAAAAGACAAAGCAAATGGTAGTTGTAGAAAAGATTTTTTGTTGTTTAAAAAGGACACCCAATTGTAAATGAAACATTTCTTTTCTGAAAGGAAGTGCAAAAAAGAAGTTATTTTAAATGGCAAAATTTCTTAGAATCACAAAAAAAGAGCTAATGAAAAAACTATATTAAATACAATGAGCTTTTTGTTCCCTTAATCCCTTTTTTCCTCTTTACAGAAGTACTTGTACTGAATAGATTGGCTGGATTTGTCTTGGAACAAAAAAAAAAAAAATCCCCCAATACAACAAAGCAAAAGAGAACTTCCTTAAGACTTTGTTAATTCAAAGAAATACTTTCCTGTGGCGTATTTCTCTAGTCTCAGTTTCCTGGGAGTTATATATGGGAATGTAGGCCTAATACAGTCAGTATAGCTGACAAATATGTATCAGACTTTATGAAGTCTTTATGCAGTACCTCTCTTTACTTTTCTCAGTCATATGTGAGAGGGAGTTGTCCTCTACACATTCATGTCATGACATTCCCTGAGACCTGGACTTTATAGGTCTACATTGCTCATCCAAGCATCCTGTAAATCAGATGTTGCAAGATCACCATTGCTCTAAGACTAACTTCAGCATCTTACACATCTCAACAGCCAATGTTTTACATGTCAGACCTTCTGGGAAGGACCTGTCCGACATGAATGATGTAACATTGCTGCAAGGGCTGATAGACAAGAGTGGAAGACTCTGCGTGATTAGCATCACCAACATTATTCACAGAACAGAAGCAGACCATGCTGACAGGTGAATAAGCCTCATCCTTGTCCTCAGCCAAGTTTCAGAGTTCAGATGCAAACCTTCACTTAAGCATTTTTGGCAAAAAATACTGCCTTGGTCCCACATCTGACCCTACATTTGCAGTCTAAGATGTATGGCCACCTTCCTAAATAAAACAAGTCTAGGACAAAAGCTTTGATAATGGAAGCCTCTGCTCTGTGTCTTCACTGTTTAGCTCACTCTCTGGCTCTGTTCTGGACTGCTCCAACTAGCTCTACTCAAAATAATACCCAAGCAGCGATTGGTGAATATTTAATCTCAGGTATGTCTCTCAAAAGACAGTCCAGGATATCTCTCTTATATGTGTCTCTCTCCAGCCACAGGTAATTTTCAGCTTTATCCTGGGAAACTTAGCACCCTCAGCAACCTTGCAGTCACTTCACGTCGCATGCCAAATCACGCAGCACAGTTTCTTCAGTTTCCTGCTATGGGAATGCCAATCTCTTTGCTGAGCTGCAGCAAAGCCCTTGCACTACTTAAAACAGTTTAAGTTGTCAAGACATACAAAACACATGAATTAGTGCCACACCAACAGAAACACCACTCCAGGCCCAGAAGAACTCCAGAACAGAGTGCTCTGTGGTGTGGACACAGCACATTTGCTCATCCTGAGTACTATAGATGCAAGAGTCTTTACTCTGCCTGCAGGGATAGATATTGGTCTGCCTTCTTTTATTTAGCGATATCAGTCTAACCAGACTGTCCTGTTTTGAACACTATTGATATAGAATACCCTGAACTGCTGAAAAAGTGTAGGAAAAAAGGCCCCAGCCCATATGCTTTGTTCTATGCAGGAAGCAGAATAAGGCAAAATCATTGAAGAGCTGGAAAACAGAAAGACTGGCATTGTCTTAATCGACATGCACAGAATAGGAGATGCCATGTACTAGTAAGCAGAAAGAGCACTCAGAAGAACGTCTGCACCATTACTGCATTCCTGCTTTCATTGTGGATTCTATGTACTTATGTTTTCCTTTCCTTCTAATTTGAAAGAAAAGAGGGCAAACTGCTTAGTAGCATCATATACCTATTCCTGTCTAATAAAGCCACTCCACAGTACCTTTGTGCTGTTACACACTAATGTAATGAGTGTACCATCTTTGAGAATTATGAAATTACCACTTCAACAAAATGCAACACTGCTGCCATGAAAACTTTGCAAACATAATAGTTCACTCTGAAATGAATGCAAATGCCTTTTGTGTTCATTATGGAGATCTCTCTATGTATCTTAATTCATGTATCAAACTTTAGGAGTTGATACATCCATTAGGCATTCCTCAGTGCTTTTCAGATCTTCAGAGAAGTAGTCAGACTACATTCCTGAACTAAGATTTTGAAGTCACTAGGGTGGGAACATGTAAGGAAAAAAACACATTTACAACTATAATGAGAGTAAAGGAGTGTTTTAAGTCAATTATAAATAAGCATAATTTATTAGAAATAACAAAACTTCATACACAGCAAAAATACAGATTGTAACAACTCAGCAAGTAGGGGATTACTGCTAAAACACAAGATCACTTTTCGTGCTTGTTGGCACAAGATAGTAATATTGAAATTGTGATTAGAAAGTGGGGAATTTCCAGGCTGTCACTGCAGGCTTTTCTAGGCAGATCTACGCCTGCAATTGGCCTATTGAAAATAGTTCATCACAGCAGCATTTGATATTCTATAACCAAGCGAAACATGAAGCAGCTCTCCAGATGGAAGGGGATAATTCTGACACCACAGGTTCTGGACTGTAAATTCATAGTTTGTGTAAGTAAAGAAGTAGCACCTACCTTATGACATCTGTACCATTAATGACATTCATGGACATACCTAAGTAAGCTTTTAATTGACTAGATGGTGTATAATTAATGTACTGTCATAGTACAGAGCTCAGCACTGGCTGTAAAACCTGAACAGGAACCTGCATAAATACATGGAATTTTAGCCCATAGCCACAGACTGCAGTGTAGTCATTCTCTGGGAGCTGCCAGACAAACAAGGGAGGAACTATAAATTCTATTTTACAGGCAGACATTTTAAAATGCACATAACCATCTCAAGATGCAATTAGGTAATACAATGAAGCAGTTAGTGGAATTTTCATGGGCGTCTACATACCTAACTTTCGTTTTGTAAAATTTCTTAGAATTGAAATCTATACCCACCCCTATCATGATAGTTTTAAAAATTTGGTGCGTGGAGTTTAAAGACACATCTCTACTGGTAAATTAAGCAGTGCCTGGAAATGTTCCTAAGATCTGTTAGAGAGGTTTCTGACAAAATTTTGGCTAATCCAACTAGCACCCTACAAACAATTTGTGATTTCATTTTGGGGGTTAGGTAAGTCCAGGGGCCATTCCCAATGGACGGTTTGCAAACAGCTACCCTACCTGGGAGGAAAAAAACATCTTATTAGCATAGATATGGGTATCCCATGCCAGAGGGCCTCAGTTCCCAGGAACATGCTTGACCACCTTTAATTTACTTAGTTGGCCATAACCTGGATGGACTTGTGCAAAGGATCACCTAGGAAGTCTGTGACAAAGCCAGTGATTCTGCCATATTTTAGGGTACCTAAATCAAAAATATAAATTCTAAAATAAAATCACAGTACAGCAATTTTTTATACTAGAAAATATTATCCTATCATTAGACTAAGAAAGAAATCGTAGACAGTACAAACACTGCAGAAGACGTACAAAGAAAGATCTTGTGATTAACAGAGAAACATTGCTTAAAGAAGTTTCAAAATAACTTTTCCACAGGGGTACTTAAGATGAAAACGGTAGAATGAAACTAGACGATGTTGGAATCCATTTATATAAGTGCCTGCAGTTATCATTTCAAGGCAAATGAAGCAATAATAAATACAGAGCATTTGAAAGAAAGATAATCTTTGTCCACCGCATTTTAATAAACAATAATCACGAAAATCAATGCAGGCACATTGGATCTGTTTTTCTATTAGTTTTCCTATTACTGTTCTCCCTTTCTCTTCTTTGATCTCCTTTTTCTATCTAATACTTGACTGAATGATCTGTAGTTCCTATTGTTTTGGTCTCAGACCTTTTGTCTTTATTTTTCTTTCAAAAGTTGGGGTTTAAAATTAAAAATTCATTTCCTCGCTTGTAGTATCAATACTACCAGTCCTAACACCTAGTGAATGGTGCATTACTTTTAATTTATTTTCTTTTTGCAATCAAAAGGTCAGAACTGCTTCTTGCTAATTTTAGTCAGTGTTAGGGTGACTGAGAAGGATGGCACTTCCTACCATGAAGTCTGGGAAGCAGAAAATGGATCAGTAATGGAAGTCAGATAAGATTATTTTAAAAGTATAGTCTGTCTTCACCCAATTTTTAAAACACTACTAGGAAAGTATAACATCAAATTTCAGAGATATTTACAAAAAACATGATAATTTCTCCAGGCAGTAAAAAGATTTTAGCGAAGTCAGCGTTTACTGGAAAGTACAAATACTTTTCCCTCCCACAAATACGATTGTGTATCAGATTAACCACTGAATTTTAAGCATAATAAAAATATTCAGAGAAGTGATGAAAAAATAAAAATCTGAGTCTAATTTAATGCACATTTGTTATACCTATGTAGGAGTGAGAAAGAAAAGTTGGGGGGCTAGGTAGAAATTAAAAGTAGAGTAAAATTATTTATGGTGATTTTCAGTCAAATAGATTTGTGATTTTAAAGACTGAGCCAGGTCTCTCCAGAAGCAATTTGTTGCATCCTAAAGTAGATGCCTAAGTGAGAAGGATTGAATCATATGTGTGCCTCTCTTTTTACTACAGAGGATGGAGTTCTTGACATTTAACTCTTGCACAGCTGAAGTCATGTGGGTAAATCCCATTCTACGGAACAAAGGTAGGATATTAGAACGACAAATAATAGGAAGGATGCCAGATCACGCTTTCAGCCACTGGCCTGAGGGAAGGAATTGCTGGAAAATGGACAGGGTGCCTCCCTTTCGGTCAGGTAAGTGCAAACCTGAATCTTCCTTCAGGAAATGTCAGTTCAGAGCTGGCACTGAGGTCTTACCCTAAAAAGAAGGAAGTAATGTAGGTTTGGCCTTGAATCCACCCAACACAATAGCACAGATGAAACCATTTTCCTTGGTAGCTTAACATATCCATTTTGATATTATTTACTATGATGTCACCAGAGGATTAGGTAAAAATGGAAACCATATGTACTAGACATTGTACAAAATACCAAATAGACCTTCTCCAAAGGGCTTTCAGCCTTAGTAACAGACAAACAAAATAAGGAGAAGAGTTATGACCCACAAATTGAGGTAATAGTCGTGTTAATTCCTAAACTGTCTTGATGGATTTTGTTTGACAGAGATTGCTTTAAATGAAAGAAAGAACAGAAAAGTACAATAAGACCAGAATGGGAAAAAATAGTTTGATGGGCAACTATGAGATGCTGATGCAATTAAAACACTAAGAATGGATGGACAGAAACGGTAATTTGGTGTAGAAAAGCAAGATGTCATGATATTCTATGAGCTGCCAGCTTTTGCCGGCTTATCTGTTTGTTTGATTTTTTTCTTTTTATTTTCTCTCAGTTATGTGAAAGTAGAAAAAAAGGAACCACAAGATGGATTTGAGTGCCCCCAGAATATGTGTGAGATCATTTCCTCACAAACATCTAGTTTTGAAAGGAGATCTGGAGAAGTATGACAAAAATAAGCACCACTGTCCATAGGCATCAGTGCAAAAGTTTGAGTTTCATATGTCTTTGTGGCTGCATAAGCTTCAACTTCCATATGTTAGTTTGTACTCCATGTTGATATTTCAACAAATGACCTGTATCACAGCTGTGGTAAGCAGATTCTTACATATAAATTAACACTGTTAATGTCAAGTAGTCAAGGTTCAGTGCTGACCATCATTTCATATTATGTCATGTAAAGACTTCAAATATCACGTCCCTATGTTGCCTGTTTTTACTGACAACCAAGCATCCTAAGCATTGTAGCATTTTGTCAGTTCAGCAGATCCAAAGCCATCCATCACTGCTGCTATTTCTGTCATACGCATTTAACTTCAGCATCAGCCAACAGTCTGCAGTCTTGGTTACTGATCAGTATCATCACAACTGTCAGATGGAGAGTAAATTCTTTTTCCCTCCAAAAGCTGGTTAATGTAATTTTTGATATAGATACTTTCTTTAAACAAATTTTCTACAACATGTTTGGTATTTGAGTATGGGAATCTTTCCAGCATGAACTTTCATAAAAATTTAGATTTTTAACATCTTTGTCAAGACTTTAAGCATCAATATTTGGTGTTCCAAGGATGATTTTTTCTTCCTAAGAGTCGCAATCTAAAAAATATGAGCTTGAAATCAAAGGAATGAGTTCAAGAGATCCTATAGTCTTAAACACAACAGATTTCAAAGACCTGTTTAAAAAAACATTGAAATTTCACTGAAGTATTGGTATGACTGTGTATATTGATTTCAAAGTTAAGATTCTTTTTTCATTTTGCTGTGAAGATGAATGAAAATGGTTTAGGAAAGCACCTAAACAAAGTTTAAATTCAATTGATCTCCGATTGTCATCTAGCAACCTTCTGGAATAGCTTATAAACAGTCTTATTAACAAGCAGTTTGAACTACTGCTTATCTTATTTTTTTCAGGGGTATCTTTTTACAAAAGCCTGCTCTTCAAACTCTTTTGAAAACAATCAAATGAAATTTTAAAGGGGAGGACTGACTCAGACGACAGATCAACTGGGTTTATTTAAAACTGGATTCCTGTGCTGCGGAAGGATACTACTGGTGGCAAACAAACACTGAGAAGTGTTATTCGACTCTGCACAAAGACAAAAACTGCCAGAAACTAAGGTGGTGCTCACACAGTAGTGTGCTTATGAACTGCAGACCCAAAGCCCAAACATCAGAATCTTAATATATTACTAAATAAAAATACTATTTAAATGTCTTCTGATTTGAATGTCTAATGATTTCTTAGGTATTTCTTATCACTGACAACACAATGGGTTTTTTTACTAACTTTTTTTTATAGTTGCATTACTGTAAATGAAAATTTATTCAAAAAAACCTGTCATTTAAAACTTAAAGTTTCCCGTAACTGAAATTCTAACTGGAATTATTGTCAAAGTTTCAAATTAAACAGTGCTATCCCCGATACCTGAAGGACCTGTGTGTATGTATGTGTGTGCATGTATGTATACACACAGACACAAACTGAATATTGAATAAGCAGATATCTTTGAAATTCAAAGCAAAAAAAAGAAAAAAACACACACCATGAATACCGAAGATCTGATTTCTTAACCAAGGCTAGGGCAAAAAAAAAATAGTAAAGATGATTGTTCACTAGATAGATGTATTTATTTACTGTATCTGCAGATCTCAGAAACTGTTGATATTTTTCTTTTTTAATATAATAATAC
>VZSC01019250.1:258396-299805 GCA_013398225.1 Steatornis caripensis | reverse complement strand
AGCAGGGTCTACGCCACAACAATACACCACCTAGCATTTGAATTATTAAATATCTGATTTATGTATTCTTTGAATCAAATAATTCTTAAATACACTGAGACATGATAGCAAGCAAAATATAGTATCCACAAGGTCTCTGACTCAAAGCAACAGTTTTCCTCCATCGATATGAATACAAATAGAATTTTGCTTAATTTACATCAGTGTACATTAAGGTCAGAATCGGGCCTAAAAGTATACATTTACTGAAAAACAAAAGCAAGCAATGAGCTGGACGCCCAATCATTCACACTAATTACCTTTTACCTACCTGATGATTTTGCTCTACAACTAGCTCTTATCAAAGACCGGACATCCATCTGAGAACAATTCACTCAGTGGATCTTTCTTGAATGTCCAAACGACACAACATGTTAACCCTTCTCCCTCAGAAGTCCTCCAACATTGTCCCAAGAGGGTTTTAATTCTTAAGCACCCTCACTATCCTCTGGCACACAACAATTCCCCTCAGCTTTATGTTATAAAGCCACTAATCTTGTAGATGGCAACACCAGTCCTCACATCAATTCAGGCTCTTCGAAGTGAAAATACACACACAAAAGTAGAAATGTAGGCTAAGAACCACAGGGACACTTTCCAGGAAAAAAATATGACCGACCCATAGGGGAGCATGAGAGAAGCTGGCCCAAAACAACGCAGCAGTGAAATGGTCCGTGCTGCTTGGGCTGGTTGTCAGGAATGAGTCCCTAGGAGTAGCAGTGTAGACACAGCCATAGGTGACGCCATGAAGACAAAGTTTTCCTTTGAGGTCTGAATGGCAGTGCAACTGCACAATGAAGCAGTCATGAGAAGACCAGGGTTTTGGATATGTTGCCTTGCCTTTAAGTAAAAATTTAATCTGAAAGAAACATGTTTGGTCTAAAATGGTTTTTAATTCTCTCCAATCTCATTATTTCTCCATCTTTTGCAATCTGTGTTCCAGGTCCAGCTTGCTGTCTGTACAACGGTGTACACAGAAGAACAAGAATCATAATTAACTACCAATGAAAGCCTAAAAATTGTACTGCTCATAGTGTTGCTTCTGGTTATAGAGTCTTGAAATATTCATGCATTGGCTGCTCTCTGATAGATCTTTCTATTTAGTATCTTTCAAAACACAAATTACTTTCAGTTTTCAATCTCAGCATTAATACCAAAGTCCTGTTCAGCCTAAATTTACACCTTAACAGCAATATCTGGATCTCAAAGCCTAGAGGGACAACTGATGTACATACCATTCAAATATTTAATTATACCTTGTTCATGTCTAAATCTCCCTATTTATTCTTCCTTTTATTTAAGGCTTGATCTTTTATTTTCTCCTAATTTTAATAATGACTTTACACTTCTCACCTCTTTTAATTGAAATTTTATCTTCTTTCTTCTTTAATTTTTTTTGAACAGCCTTCTTTTTCTTGGTACTATTTCTTCTCTCTTCTGTCAACACTATTTTAATTATGATTTTCTGCCGTGGAAATGAGTGTGACTTCTATTTCTGTACTTTCTCTTTTAAACTCAAATTTCTTCTGGTGAACTGGAGCACTGTGTGTTGTCCGTACTCTACCTTGCCTCCACTGTACAGAGCAAACTGACTTTCTGATGTGGGAGCATGTCATTTTATAAACAGAAGTAACTCATTTGAACTTGTTTGGAGCTACACGAATCACTTTGTTCCTTTTAATGCAGCCTAAGGAAACAATAAACTGAATCTGAATTCCTTCAGGCTTTTCTCTGCTCAGTTGAGCCAGGTTTCCTATGGTTCTCCCTACCCTGCCCATTAGCTACAGCTCAGGTGCACGCACTAGTTTAACACCCTGAGTATCGGGAACAAAGGGTAGCATTAGAAACTCTACATTTCTTTCTTATATGATCGTTCTGTGGGTGATTTAAATCTGTCCATATTTTAGGGTTTCCTGGAAGTTATTTTGCAGAGGCTGGCTTAGTAATGCATACCATCAGCTATTTCTAAAGAGTTTTACATATTTCCAAGCAGGCATTTTTCCACACATTAAGAATGAGCCCTGTCATGTAGCCATCCTTTGGGTGATTACAACTTCAACTTAAGTTTATTGGGACTTTTCAGTGTGACTCTAATACAGGATGAAAAGCACTCATGACATCTGATACCTATTAATTGGGGAATTCACAGTTTAATACCTTCAGCGTTATGAGTGTCTTACTTATTTACAAATACATTTCAAAGTGTGTTTACTTGTGCTTATAATGACATTATGCTGAGAATATTTCCCCCTCAAAGGAATTTATCATATTTTGTTTGCTATTACCAACATGTTTTTTGAGCTGTTAGTCTGAAACAAATATTTAGACAAGTGAAGGAAGTAGTATTATTATTTCTCCCATTGCAAATTAGTAAAATGTAAAGTACTGTGCACCTAGATTGTTATCTGTTTCTGATGAAGCTTGTGATTATATTTTCGGGGTTTAGTTTGAAAGCTAAGACATCTGTTTATCTGGTGCATACAGAATAACTCTCATGTCTCTTCATCTCTCAAATTTTCAAAGGCTTTCATTCTGTTTTAAATCCTTTGAAGAAGCAGTAATCAAAGACAAAAATTATCAGAGGTACATTTTTGTTTTCCAAACAATGAAAATAACAACGCTCATCCTACTCCGATTTCAGGCACTTGCAATGAAACTTCAAACCTGGAGATTTGCCACACAAATCAAAAGTAATATGGGTAGCAGCAAACTCCAAAGTGCTGGCTGGATTACAGTTAACATGGGTACACCCCTCCAGACTTCAATTCATCATATAAATTTAAACCAGGCATTTAAATAATAAAGACCAATGAGGCAATGCAAAGACTTCAAAAAACATATCCCATCACAGCATGACAATGCATCAAAGTTTTTTTCTTCTCCTTTTTTATTCAGACAAAGAAATCAGGGAGAATAGTGGTGAAATGTCTTTGTAGCACAAAAGCATTCTGCAAACAGAACATTGAACAAACAATATTTTACTATTCAAAACCGCTTTTCAATTTCAAAACTTAGACTGAAGTATTTTTTTGCAAGAAGGAATCAACATATTCTTGAAAAGAAATTGGCATTTCAGTTGAACTGTTTTAAGGAGGATTTTTTTTTCTGCCAAATCTGTTCAAACTACGGTTTTACTTAGCACTTGAGGGGGAAATTAACAGAGGTCTTTCTTGAAGAATTGAAAAGTTTGCTATGCATTTTTCATTCATTTATTGCTTCCACATATATCTCTAGTATGACCATGCCATTTGGAATAGTTTTTGGGCAGAAGAGTGAGAACATTTAGGCAAGCTAAAAAACCATGGGAATATGTGAAAAGTTTTTACAAAAGTTCTGCTTCATTTGTGGTAGATTTGGATACCATGGGTAAAATCCCACACAATCATGATCATTAAAGATTTGCCTATTATCTTTTGTTTTATTAGAGATTGCCATGACGAATATGATAGTTAAGAACAATTATGTCATTAGTAACAGCATTCCTGCTACCCAGCTTTGTATCTCTGCGCTGTAGTCACCCACTCAGCTAATCATACTTTACAGTCCATGTGGAGAAAAATATGCTTCTATTCTAATATCTACCTGACCTATTGTAGACTTCTGTTTTAAGATTAAATGAATTGCAGCCCAGAAGCATCTGTAAAGGGGGCTTGGATGACTAGCTCGCTGGTAGCTTACATCTACATTATAGGTATCTGTATTTGGTCAAAAGGATTTCATTCTAGGTCTGTCCTTCTGCTTTCAGTTTGTGATAAACCTTGGTGGTTTCATATACGAACTATAGATCGAGCAAAGGGAAAGAAAGAAAGAAACAAACAAAAATAAAGCTATGAAGTTCAAGACTTTTCAACCAGGCATAGTCTTCACCCTAAAGACACACTCTTCATCACCCTCATCAGTATTCCTACAGCTGCTCAGTCACTGGAATTAGGCTGAGGACATATTAGAAGAAAAAAAGGAAGTAATACTGTATCATTTTGGTCCTCAGGTCTCACTCTGGAGGGCTCAGGAGATGTCACACAGGGTCACAGTCCTACAAGTTCAGTGTTCTTCATGAACTCTGTACTTGTAGACACAAAGATATGTTATGGAACTCTTATGGGTCACTGTGCCAAGACTCTGCAACCCTGTCATGCCTCTCATCACTGGGTACCAGTTGTACAAATTGCAGGCAAATTATATCTTCACAGCTACACTGAGCAGGAGGAGCTAATTGAACATAACACATGCCGTGCTGGAAGGCAGAGAGGGACTTTCAAAGTTGCCAAGATTTTGACCTGGGAGATCTGCTTGATTTGTTACGGATGTATAATACATACATACCTAGCATGGCACCTGCCACTCACAAGTAGTTAGGAAACTGTACTCCATCATTTTTTTGATAATATTGTTTAATTAGAAACATCTCCTCCATCTTTAGATTTTCTTATTACACAAGCATAGTTTGATTAGATCAATAATGATCAAAATAAGCTTGGGCAGAAGCAGCTTTCAGTTAATTTGAGAACTATGAAGCCTGAGTCCTTTGCCCCCTAAAGAACAACAACAACAAAAAGAAAAACAAAAAAAAAAGGAGAGAGAAAGGTATAGGACATTTCTAGCCTTAACCTTTTCCAATAAGCTGCTTGTTCTCCCTTGTTTTAGATTGCTCAGTGCCATCACAATACATCTGATATTGCAATGCAGTTTACAACAGTTTGATTAGTCTTATAAGAACTGCAGCAAGTGCTGAATGTGGCAGCTTTCCTCCAAATTATCCTAGGATCACATCTTTGCTGGCCGTAAAGAGCAGCGCTTGTTCTCAGTTCTGTGCAGTCAGGGCTGCATTCAAAACCCTGAAAGCCCTGTGGACGACTAAGGCTGTAATTTACCGATGGCTTTGAGACGACCTAAGCACAAGTTACTACTGAAAGTGGTAATTTCCTCAACTCTTCCTCTGCCTGTATGTTCCACTCCCCCACCTCCCATTAGCATTTACGCAAAAGGAACTAATCCAACTAAAAAGTTTTAATAATTCGGAGACTGGGGGTTGGATCAGTTCCCAGAACTAGCTCACAAGGTAGCCATATGATCTCACGTGCTGGCACAAGGGAAAAGGTGGGAACAGACAGCTGGGGTAGGAAGGAATCATCTCCTTTATCAGCATTTCATACTTAAGTTAGATTAAAGCATTCATGAAAGCGCAGCCTAATTTAATTCATATTTCCAAGGTCCTCAGTGTTTCCAAGATAGATGAGTGACTGTCACACTCTCTGACTCTCACTTCTAACTCCCTCCTCTCCATCTGGGAACAACCTCAAGATGCTATCATCACTGCAGCAAAAGAGCCCTCAAAAGCATATTTGCCTGTCAGCTGGGTAGTTGACTTCAATTAGAAGTGTGAGGAGTTTTGTCCTCTAGGTCATAGGTAGATTTTTATAGCCAGAATAGGTTGGCGAACAAATCTATTTGCATCCTATGCCTTTACCTGCATGATTTCCTTTTTGGGGAAGGGAAATAACAGTAGGGTCAGCTGTGCACGTCTTACGACCTTACTTTAAATGGAAAACATAGAATTAAAGTAAAAAACAAAGCAATTATTATGAGGAAACTTGAGATCTTCAGGTTACAGTTGCAAAAAATGAGAAATGGAAAAAGCCAGGGAAATCAAAAGTAAAGAAGGAAAGAAAGTTATGAAAACCAAATACATATTATTTTTAATATAATAACATAGTAAAAATGGTGTAATGAAATATTCAAAATATATTGGCAACCCTTCTGCCTCGAATGGATAGGTGTTAGTTTAAAACACATGAATAATTGTGTCAATAAAATTCATTTCATTGTTAACTTCTCAAAACTATTAAGAGAGAAACCTATGTAGGTGTCTGGATATTGAAAACCTATCTGCTATAAACCGATATGCTAGTAAGTATTCCAGAGAGAGAAAGAGAAAAAGAACTGATGTCTTTGTTGAATATAAGTCTAAAATGGTAGCTGGCGTAACAATTATTTTTTCCACAGAAAATAATCATTTTGCCTTTTTGCTTTCAGGTCTTGTTCCCTCCTCTGCCCTGGGCATTTGCTCCCCGCTCCACCTAGAAGAATATTCCCCTGTTCAGTTAGAATGTACGTGTACAAATCATTGACCCAAATACCAAGTCAGGTGTATCTGGCCACTCTTTACGGCANCCACAGAAAATAATCATTTTGCCTTTTTGCTTTCAGGTCTTGTTCCCTCCTCTGCCCTGGGCATTTGCTCCCCGCTCCACCTAGAAGAATATTCCCCTGTTCAGTTAGAATGTACGTGTACAAATCATTGACCCAAATACCAAGTCAGGTGTATTTGGCCACTCTTTACGGCACAGAATGCCTGGGACTGTGAGCTCAGGAAAGACAGCTATTTTAAAAAGAATAATAATTCAAAAAAGAGGTTGTGTTTAGAAGACAGAATTAACAAGTAAGACCTAAAATAGATTTTGGACCCTACACTTTAAAGTGTTGTAAGTGTAACCTATCCCATTTCTAATCCCCTTTGCCATTTCTAGATGAGCGCTCTCAGAAGAAGAGAAAGTCTGATTTGTTTAACTGGCCCCCAGGGTCGATCATTCAGTGTTAATAAAATGCCCCATTGCAGACAACGGCTGTCAGCAGCAGGCTTTCCTCAAAGGCTGCTGAATAACACTGAACTGCATGTGATGATGAGAAAAAAATCCATTTTCAGCAACTGACTTGCAAGTACATAGGGTTAAAATCATATTCTGAAACAGGCACATGACAAGAGAAGAAGGAATTCAAGTGCCTAATGTGTCTGGCGCCATTTTAAATGTTTTTAAATGTCTACATTAGGAGGTAGTGAAAACCAAGAGGCACACTCTCTCACAGTGCTCAACACCGAGTGTCCACACCGTACGTGTCACATTTTTTCTCTTTGGGCTATCTAGACTGCTCCCAGAGGATGAGTGCTCACTCCATGTGCTCAGATGGAGAGTATCTTTCCGTTTATTTTCACCCTCCTAAAGCCAGGTTCACACGCTCTGGAACTGCTTTGTGATGGGAACCACCGCACAGAAAAGGGGACGAGCAGGAAATTTGTTTCAGAAATGTACTCCTGATCCAAACACCTCCGGGATATCTGGGGCATTTAGGCAAGCAGATAGACCAGAGGCTATGGAAGACCTGTGGCTTTCTGGAGGAGCATTTAGAGGGTGAGCAAGACTCTAGCAGGTCTACAATAGCAGTAAACACCTCTGCCACTCCCTAAAGGCAAAGGGAATTGGGTGAATACATCTGATGGCAAAATTAAAGGAAATCCGAGCCCTGAGAATATGCTGCCCAAAACAAACAAACTCCTTAATGTTCCTGTCTGTGAAAGCAGAGCTCCGTGACAGTAAATGAGGTATTTATATATATTTATATAGAATCTTTTTCTTTTATGTTCCCTGTATGTATAGGCCTATGAACGTCTGAGAATTATCTGTATTTATCTGCCTGAGTCCTCCCATTTGGTTTTGTATCTCTTCAGTTCTATCTTTTCTTTAGTTCCAGAAGTTCACATGGCAGCTTTCCAATTGTATTTATCCACTCCAACTAATTGAGTCACATAAATGCAAGTAATTTGAAGCATTATTGTGAGAGATTTCTGTTTGCCTCTTTAATTAAGCAGTTGTTCACAGGTGCATACAGTTACAACAAAATTAATTGATAGCTTTATATTGCAGTTCTTTAGTCTGCTGCTATTTGGTGTTTGCAAACAGTGCCATTAGATACAGTAGTCTTATCTTGTTCACAGGGAACATTTATCATTTTCCTTCAGAAAAGGTTAGGACAGATTGACCTATATATTGGAAAATCTATCCAAGCAGTAAAGGTAATTTTCCTAAGAAGGAAACAGAGCAAATGTTTATTTATGGAATAGTGTATTACCAATGGGAAGAGCTGCAACCCTGCTTTATTTTTCTGCATCCATAGCAAGTATCTTGAATGTCAAAAATCATTGCTAGGGGAAGCTAATAGCTTCTTGTGGAAATTGTGGGCACTTCATTTATTGTTGTCACAGACTTCATTACCTTAACCATACAGGATTGTCATAGGATTATTAATAAAATTTATTTTAAATTATAATTTTTTTTGTTTAAACCAAAACATTAAAAATAGTACACACAAATGGATTTTAGTAACAACCTGGGAAAACTTTAAAAGAGTAAGCGTGTAAGTCTGATTTCAACCTATATGACTGTGCATACCTAACTTCAGGCTACTGGTAGTCTAAATGGAAAAAGATAGGCATAATCCAGAGGGCAATTCAGTTGATCTAAAGTTGGAACTTCCACCTGGAAGTGACTACTGCTTTCTCTTTATCTATGCAGTAAGTATTGAGTTATGTGGAATAAATTTATGTTACATGAATATTTTTATAACATACAGTTTTCCTGAAATATCTTTGTATTTCATTTTCTATCAAGGTCTCAATTTAAGACCAAAATACGTGTTCAGGTTGCTAGGCAAATACTCTTGTTTAGTGAATAAGCAAGTAGATCAGTGGTGCTGTGATTTTTCAAACTCTTCTCGGCAGGATTCTTATTCCTTGCAACAAAAGTAAAAGGCAGAATAAAATAATAATAAATAAATAGATAATAACTTGCCGTTAACAGAGATGGAAGCAATAAAATGCGTATGTTTTCTTTTACATTTAGACAGTTCCAAATTTCTGCCATATACTTTTCCTATAGGCTTATTAGTGATAGCAATAATATGAGCACTGTCCTAAAATTATTTAGTATATTAATAGTTTTCTACAGACCAAACTCTGCCTAGTAGAGTCAAATCCAAACTTACACCATGTAGAAATGTAGAAAGATCACACTTAAATGAAAACAAACTGCGTCCTGTTTCTGAAAAACATTTAGGGATTAAAAAGTAAAACCAACTAATTGCTGCCTTCCAATGTAACGGTTTATCTGGGAGATAATCCGGAGTGCTCTCATATAATTTTCATGGCCTTGTTGTAACAGCTAATGTAGTTATTGTGCCTGGCCCAGAAGACAGTAACTGACAGCCCAAGTGAACTTCTTTTTCTCCATATTGCATAAAACCAGGATCATGTATACAATGCGCAGTCATGTTTCAGGAAGAGGAGGCAGTCGTGAGCTTCGTAGGAGCATGCAATCCCCAAATATTTCAGCAGGAGGGTGCTGAGAAGGAAGTGCCAATCTTGTAGCTTCATTAGAAAAAAACGTAATAGAGGAATACTGTCCCCACTTTTGCCATTACACTTTACAGTCGCATTAGAAATCTGAGAGAACGTCTGAAGGGAGCTACAAAAGAGATAAACAGCTCACGTTGTTTTGTTTCCCTAGAAGAGTAATACTCAACATAGCTGTAATTGGCATGGACCTCATTTGGTGGGGAGACTTTTGCAAGTAGAGAGGATTCTTAATACATCAGGAAAGGGAAGGAAAAAAAAAAGAGACAGAAAAAAGATCCAATAGCAGAAACTTGCATGTAAACAAACTCAGTTTCAAAAAAGCATACTTTTCTAAATGCCTGGGGAAAACTTATGTAAGTGATATTGTCATTATCACTTTAGTTCTTTGTATTAGTTTTGAATACCGCACTAAAACCTGTTCTCCAGCTCACCCAGCAACTATGAAATTAATCCCTAAATGGCTGACTAAAAACCTGTTTTTGTGGTATTCTGGACACTAGGCAGTTACAGTAGTCAAGATGTGAGTGTATTACAAGTGAACATATAGTTAACTGACTGAATAGCATATAAACCAGGAGATGTCACCATTTTTACCCCTCACAAACTCAAATATAGTTCAAATATAACCATAAAACTGTCCATGTCACTCTTGACTTTCTATAAGATGAACCTGAACACTGGTGCTCACCATTTAGTTGGGGCACCCTTTAGAGGTTATCTAAGTTATCAAGCTTTCTCTTGGTGTGTGTCTACCCACGCTCTGGCCCTTATGCACAAGTGCATATGTACAAGAAATTCTGTTCAACGAGGTCTAAACTGTTAGGTAGAAGAATCTCACGCAGATGTTAGTGCTGTTGCTGTTATCTCTCTTGAACTTTTATGTAGTGTCTACTGCTGCATTATGGATAGACTTCTGACAGAGTTGGGCAATAAAACAGAGGAGGTAATCTTATTCAAGGGAAAATCTGCTCTAATCTGTTCCCATAATAGTCTACTGGAAGCAGAAATGATGATGTTTTCTCATCTGTTATTATGCTTAGATTTATTCTTTCAATGGGCAAAGATAATTTCCTGGGTGCAAATGCAGCAGCACATTCCATAGTTTTCTTCAGACTCTTTAGAAAGTTTACTTAAATCCATTACAAATCACAAAGATCTACAAATCACTATGTGGCAACTGATCATCTTGGGCTGATTTATAGAGCTGCTTTTGTTGGTGAGGGGGGGAAGTTCTGAAATGAAGCATTGCAAAAATAGTGTTTGCTGTATTTGCTGTATATCCTCTATCTCCATGACTTTGTATCCATTTTAGTCAGATTAGGCATAAAAATATTTTTCTGTTTAACTGCCAGCAGTGAAAACCTTGTACTGGGATTGGAAAGTCACTGCCAACGGTAAAGTTTTCTCAAGCCAATTTATTACAATTGAGTAGACACCTTGTCTCCAGTGGGGTTGCGAAGGTGCAAATAAGGCCAACATTTGGCATTCCAGCGGGAAACTTGGAGATAGAATAGCTTTGCTGATGACATATGTGCCTGACTAGAATCCAGCTTACTCCCTCAGAGCTGTTGGGTGTGCTGGTAAGCAAAAAAAAGAAAAAAAAAAAAGCTACGAATCAAAGTCAAAACATACAATGGTTTCTGAAGCAGACATATATGACTCACAGGCAACCTGTCAATTGAGAAGGAAGCTGCTTTTCCTTTGAGTCACTTTAAATGTGTCCATTTGACATGGTCTAGCATTTATAACCCAACAAAATAGAAAATTAAATATATGCAGCCAGGTACAACAAAACATTTGGAAATTTACAGTGCTGGTGAGTCACAATTAGGAGCTTTCTTGCAGATTAATGACTACTTCCTGACCTGCTTAGGCACCTGTGTGGCTTTTGGGTCGGGATTCGGAGAGACACTTGGCATGGGACTTAGCTGGCTGAGCACGCCAGCTTTTTTGAATCCCAGTTTAGGTGTCTGTCTCCTTTGAATGCCTAAATCAACCTCATAAACTTTGCCCTTGGGCCCTTCAGTCCCTGCATCCTGGTCTTTCCTGTTCCAGGCTTCTCAGTACCTGGGACTGGATGGTAGTCTTCCAGCAACCATTTTCCATTTGTTACTACTCCAGTTACCACCATTCCAGCTGAGCTTGTTCCATGTTCTGAGAGAAAAATAACAACAGCAGCACCCCATGAGCCACAACATTAGGAAATGTGTGATGGCAGTTGGGTTTTAGCAGCAACAACTGAGCAACAGGAATTTGTTTCCCGATAGAGCTGGGATAGAAAAACCAATTGAATTACTGTCCTGTTTAAAGCCCAGTGCTACATCCAGTATTGGCCACGCAAAATGGGTTCATCACTTGTAGAAAGAGGTACAGCAAGAAAGAAATTATGGTCAGCTTCCCCAGGGAGGTACAGAATCAAGTGCAGGGGTGAAAAGATTTATTTTTAATCAAGTGGATAATCCTCTTCACTGTGCAATGGGAATTACCTCAGGTATAAACATTAACCATTGTAACTATTAAATATGAGGGGATATTAGATTAATTATTGTGTAGATGTGAAATAAACTGCTGCAGCTCTTGCAGTATGCAAAAAGGACAACGGGTAGAGAGTCTAAATTGGGTATTTAGCTCAACACACATAAAGATACTTTGATTTAGTGATCATGTGATTTAGTGATGATAGTTGCAAATTCAGGATGTATGGTACTGAATCATGTTAAATAATACTCACTTGTTACATTTAACAATATTTAGTGCAGTGATTAGAAATTCCATAGCAGGCAAAGGGAGATGGGCTAACACCTCATACTGATTTTCATTAAGGTTTGGCTCCCTAAATCCTCTGGATTAATTTGAGAATACAAATACCATTGTTATGTTTTTATTAGTGATAATTATGTAAAACTGCAGTTTAACATTTTTATTTCAGTAAATTTTACTGTTTTTTTTTCAATCAAAATCAGTGAATACAGGCACTTCCCTGGGAAAAAAATACTTGTTTCATGAAAAATGATTGTACATGAACACAGAGATAAATATATAATTACGAAATCATCCCTTGCCAGATGCAATAGATTTCTTTTACTATTTTTTTTTTGTCTTACTTTAGAAAATAATCGTTCCTTGCCTCACAATGTCTATTTTCCTTATAATTATACTTAAGGGTCTTATTGATTTCATTTAAAATATGCTCAGTGACCCAAGACTCTTTAAGCTGAAATTTAGGTAACTTTTATAATAATATCATAATTTTAATAGCTTTTAAAATAATTTAGTATTCTAGTGATAAGATACTTTCATAAACATTTTTGAACATAAACTCAGTAACCTTGTGAAATCCTTAGTCTGTGTTCAATGAAAATTTCTAATATAATAATTTCATTTGACTTAGAATACCAGCACTTCACAAGGGCAATATCTTTAAAATACACACCTATATTAACACTGCAAATTCTCCACAGTACATGTTACAGTGATATCTCTGTGTTACAAGTTAACAAGATAAGATCATACATAATACTTCACTGAATTTAGTTGCAACATTCTGGAACAAAATCCTGTTTTTACACTATGGCTGTATCAGCTGGTTTCATGGGAGTCCCATAAAATGTAAAGAGATCAGGACAACACATTTTGCAAGCAGTTTAAGCATTTTTTAGGAATTTATAAATATTACTTGTGTCTCTAGACAGCTTTAGATTAAGGTTAATATTGTTGAAATATCTACATCTGCTTTTCTTCTCACTGTTATGTTTATCACCTAATAAAAATGCTAAAGTTACCAAGGAAAGATGTTTAATTTGTTCTTGCTGCTCAGTTGCATGTTGCATCCTATTTTGTAGTAAATGGCACAATGTCCCAAGTGGGCTGCCATACTGTCAGATACATTATTTATACATAACATTACTGGTTAATCAATGAACAAAAACACAGGAGCATTTTTCCCCTTTTCTGCGACATCTTTAAAGCTACAGTAGAAAAGAACAATTTTGCAATGTATTATACTGTTACTCACTTTTGAAAATAGCTTCAGGAGTTCCCTGGCACAGTTTGCACCATGCATCTGATTAAATTGAATGTGATTGTTAGACAAATGCGGTAACAATTTGTGCCGTGCAGAAGAGTAATTTAGTTAACTATGTAAGCTATTCTTACTTCCCGGTTAGAAGTGAGCAAAATGTATTCCAGCAAATGTTTCTGACAGAAGATTTTTTTTAAAAATCTCCCATGAAAACTGAGTAGCCCATCACAATTTTTCACGTGTGTTTACAAGAGAGTCAGAATTTGGAAAGTCACTCAAATGATCAGCAATTTTAGAAGTTCACTCTGCACCAAATGGAAAATGAAATTTCTAAGTGAACGAAGAACTGAAATATGAAAATATATGTGTGCAAACAAGAGAAATGCAGCTGTACTGTGTCACAGAACTACAAGGGATTTTTGTTTGTACTTCAGCTTATTCTGTCGTATTTTGTTCATAGACATTTCAGATCAATACAAAATATTCAGCTCTGTTCCAGTGATTGAATATGAATACATTATGTGCATACAAAAATAGTGATAATCTATGTTGATACAATAGTTCATTTTGCATTAGTGTCCTAGATGGGACAATGTTAAGAAGCAATTTAAATGAAATTCATTTAAATGTCAGCTCTCATGCTTGCGATTTTTCTATAATTGGTTATTTAATTAAAATAATTCTCATAGTCATTAATTTAGACTAAAACTTGCTGTGCACTGACATGTTTTAATTACATGGTATTAACAAAATTGATATGCTTTAAAAAAGCATGGTTAAATTTTAAACAAGAATAAATTAGAAATCTCATAGATCATCCTACTTAGAGTATTTACGAGAAAAAATCAGTCATTTAAAATGTTTATTATAAACAAAGTCCCAACATTATTGTGCATGCATCATATTTGAGTCCTGCTTCAGCGTGAGGAGACTTTTATGTTAACACGGCACCTCCATCTTCGAATTCCTTTAACCAACACACAATAAATAAGGTAATGAACCAAATTAAATATTAATAGAAATCCACATAAACCACAGAAGACAGACATAGAACTGACGTTTGAATTATACTCTACCTTTGATATCATTAGGACAACATATTAATGAAGTTTTAAAGGGTTGAATCTTTATCTACTGTTCGTAAAGACAAAAGGGATTATATGAGCCTCCTTGTTAGATGCAGATAAGGAACAAAAAAATTTGAAATATTCTAGTAAAACTACCTGAACAGGACAGAAGAACTAAAGTCTTAGGCACTGATTCTGCCAGGGAATCCATAGGCAAGGACCCACATGCCCTTATGAAGTACCCTGAAGTCAAAGGAACTGCTTTCATAAATAAAGTAGGTAATTTGTTTTCAAGACTGGGCTTATATTCAAGAGTGTGAGAATCAGAATTTTATTTCATTGTCTGTTAATTAGACCAGCTCTATATTACTTTGACCTTTTTAATATTCTATGATTTAATTGGATGATCAGTCTACCTCAGCCTATGATTGCCAATCACTCTGCATAATATACTTCTACTCTTTTTTACTTTGATGTGTGCAGGATCAGACTTATTAACATGAAATAATGATTTTTATTGTGAATGACAGGGGCCAAAAAGGACTTATACAGGCATCTAGAACTCTTAAAATTCCATAGCAAGATAACTTGTCAGTGTTGCTTTTCCTGGCAGCCAACATGTGAAGGATATTATACCTCTCCCAAGCACTCTCTTTTGATCCTCAAATTCAACACTGAACAGCCCAAAGTGTAAAATCCTGCCTAAGACTGAGGCCTTCTCAGGTCTCACACTACTCACCAAGCTCACTTACAAAAAACACTGCAGTAACAAAATGCTGCAGAAAGGCAAGTCTTGCATGTGGGCTGTGCTCCATCTCCTCATACAGTCTGAGGACTGGATTCACGTAAGTCTAGATGTGAGCTAATGATTGTAGGCTCTTTATAGACAGCGGAGATAGCTACAGTCGCTGTTTAGATGAATTATAGTCACTCTAAAAGTGGCTATGGCTCTCCATCTACTACAAAGGAAGGCTAGGACTAGGTCAGAGACTTAAGGTTCAGCTGGCTGAATTCCACCCATTCTGTCTGCATAGATTTGTGTGCTTTATCTCTAATCTTTTCGTTTGGTTCTGGCTTATGAATTGTATATGATGTCTTGTTTTTCCTTTCTGTTTTATGAATATGCACAGTCCGCAGTACTGTAACTTCTGTGGCTCTCACAGTATTTAAAATCTTTGTTCTCCATACCTGTGTTAAGAAGGTAAGACCTGCTATTTCCGCAAGATAACAGGAAAACTACTAGTTCACCAAGATAGCACAGGAAGTCTGAAGTGGAGTCAGGAGCAAAGCCTAGGCCGGTTAACCTCCATTTAAGCTCTTAGTGTTAGCTGAGTAACCTATACTTCATATTTCCTCCAGTATGACTTCCTTTCTGCTTTGTTGCTGTACTAACGTGGTTTTTCATATAGTAGTAGCATAGCTGTATTATCTTGTGAGCTGATGGGTATTCTGACTTCTCAGTTGGAGCTATCCTGTGGCTGTTGCAATGAGGCTTTCTATAGGATACCTCTCCGTAGCAAATTAAAGCGTGATTACAGCATGTGTTAGCTAAACCTGACTAGTACAATTAACATCATTGGCAAAAAATAGGACATTAATTTATGGTATGCCAGCAATCTAAATGATGGTGTATATCATGATGATTCTTAGTCAGTTGTATTCCGGCTTCCAACATCTGAAAATGCTACCTTTACTTCACTGCTGTTCTCTGCATGAAGCAGATCGGCTAACAAGGTTATACTAGTATCTCTGATAATCAGATTTTCATTTTCCACTGTCAACATACTTTCCAAACTGCAAGCAACCCATATTTACGTTGTAGAAAATCTAGAAGGAGAAAACATTAACTAGAATAGATTCAGAAACATATTATCATCCCTCTTTAGCAAAGAAGTTCATGGGTTATAGGATCCAGGTGTATCCTAATAAACTTATTTCCATGGTAAATGAAGCTTATGACAGAAAATTTTACTGATGCTGGTGCTGGACCTCATTTACCCTCAGACTTTTTTCCAGGACTCCCGCAATGTAAAAGTATCTTCAAGTGTATGTAAATATAATTTATTGATAGCCTCTTTGGAAAGTTTCCAGCAGAGAAATCTTCAAGACTGACAACAGTACACTTTCAGTTTAAAATCTATATGCAACTTTAGCAGTGAAGCTTGCAATTCAAGCTTAATAAGAACTCCTCTGTCAGTCTTCTTGCTTACTTGATTGCTTAATACATTGTTTCAGTTTGGAGTATTCAGAAGTCACCTTGAAGAGTACAGGGTGGTTGCTTGCCATAGGAACTATGGTTCTTTAAAAAAAGCATGTCTTTCTGGGTCCCCTAAGTACTCACCTTTTCCTTCCACCAGTCTCATTTCAGGCTGATCAGAAAGAATCACACCAGCTGGTACCCTCATCCCAGCAAAGACTGTTTTTCAAGTTTCCTGAAGCTCATTGCTACTAGTAATTGGTCTTCAGCCCGCGAGCCAAACGTACAACATGAAGTCCTAGAAATCTGGCTGGAAATCTAAAAGAAAAAAAGAAAAAAGGAAGCGATATCTTGAAACTTAGTAGGATAGAATGTTAAAATTCAGCAACTTTCTCCTGAGATAGCAAATGGTCCCTGCCTTTACAGTAGGAGGACACAATACAATCCACAGCACTTATAAAGCAGTCTAACTTCATAGCATCGCAGCCATGCATCAGACCTGTATCTGGACTTAGTCGTTTGTTCCTATGACACAAAAAGCTGGCCTTCTGAGAGTTGTAGAAAAAAAAAGAAAGAAGACATAACTACTGAGCATTTGAAAATATGTAGCTAAATAGCTTTGAGAAGAAAAGGTTTGAAAGAATAAATCTGTTCTTTAAGTTCTCATCTCTTTTTTTTCTTTACAGAAGATTAAGGGTGGGATTTAACTTTAGACTGTAAGCATCTCTGTGTGAGATGGGTATATTTAAATTCTCCTAATGGTCAGTGGAAATTTAGCCAATACAGTCAAAAAAGGCTGGAGAGTTATTCAGCTGTCCTTGAAAATGACACCTATATTTGGCAGCTGAGTAGCTCTCTAAGCTCTGGTATCAAATGGATGTCAGCGACAGAAACAAGAGTTCAGACACAAAGGTTGGGATTTGACTACCTTAACATAGGTGTACAGTACCATTCAAGATGTCCTAAGGTACATATCCCACATGGCCATTCCAGTAGGCATGAATTCCTTATGGGTCTTGTGTCACAACTGCCAGGTTTATATGTAATCTCATATGGTACTAGGTGCCTAGGTTTAGGCTACTGAGTCCCATATATATCTCATACATAAAGACTCACCTATATGGGTAAAATTTAGTTGTCTATGACTGGAATCAGATCCTATCATAAAAATATATATTTTTATTTAGTTTAAGCACAACTGAAGATAGAGCTATTAACAAAAAAAACCCATTGATAATTAACATAAAGCTACAAAATTTTCTTTTTCTTTCTTTCTCTTTGTATCTTATCACAGTCTACATTGATATCCAAGTCCTAAATAAGATCCATCATTTTCCAGACTGTAGCATATGAAGATGTTAAACACACTGGTGTATTTTCGGAAATGCATAAATGTAAAGATAAGATATGTGATATCACACATGCTGTAACACCATCACAATTTCCTGATGTGTTGCCAACAAATCTGTTTCAATTTCAGGTTCAGCACTGATGTTTTCTCTTGGAAGCTGGTCACTGCTGTACAAATGTGTTAGCCTCACTTCAAGCTTCATGCTGAAAAGAATTCAGAAATAACCCTGGGAACATTTAGTATTTCCTTGAAAAAGCTGTGGATTGTCATTAACTGACACACAATCCGCTGCCAAGTTCTTGCAAGAATTGTATTTGTTGTCTGATGCCAAACAGCCTCTTTAAATGCTAATGAACAAAGTATGGCATGCATTCTGTTCTTGATGGATTATGCCTATACCTTCTGTGGTCAACAGAAGGGGAATTCCCGGCCCATATGATTTCCATTCTGGCACGCTACTCTTTTCTCTGCTTACAAGTCAGTAAGCACTCAAATAGATTAGCCAATCTTATTTTTAAATGAAGTACAGCCTCCACACCCTAACTCACATGTATAAAATCTGAAGGAACTATGCCAGTCTGCCTACGCACTGTATGTGTTTTGTTTTCTTTAGAGGATTAAGCTCCTGACTTTAATATAAGTGATGCTCACTGTATACTGATATGCCTTTTAAATTCAGACATGAATGTTTCATAAACAGCTGATTTACATGTTTGTCTTTACCTCTTTGGAGACAGATTTAAGAAGTTACATTTTAAAATTGTCCTCTTTAGTGGTTTTCATAATTTCCTGCTACTGAAAGAGCTGGCTGGATACAGAAATACATTAAAGAACCACATCTTGCTACCACGTGTATGTGTAGTTTATAGCCAGTAGGAGCTCCAGATTTGTATATATCAATACCTTTGATTATACCTTTAAGCCTAGCTTTCCAAGAAACATAAATTTCGTAACAAATAACAAGCTCAGCAGTCATACACTGAAAAATTTTTCTGTGATGTGATACTTTATTTGAATTGTCATTCAATAACTGCTGTTAGTTAGATGATCCTCTCCTACTAGTTTAGGATCTGCTGAAAAGGAAGGAAAAGTTGTTCTAGGACAACAGCAAGCTACAAGCTACAGGGGCAATACAATTTGCCTTTAGTTCAGATGCATGACTACAAGATATAAAAAATGCTATTAATAGAAATAAAGAATCAAGAAAGACAGCAGAAAAAAATTACAAGATTATTTTACCACTTCACAGGGAAGGACTTTTTCATTTTAGCTGATCCTCAATTCATTTCTCTGAAGCCTACAGTTGAGGCTGAGCCTGCAGTGGATCCCCACATGGATCCCAACTTAAGTGGTGAAAACGCGCTCCAGTTTCTGGTCTTTGTGCAACTTTACAAATAGCTTTGGTATCTAATATGAAATAAAAATGTGATCAGCTCTTTCAGAGAAGTTGAACTTTCAACAAGACATGAGCTTGCAGGGGGAAAAAAGCATCTTTCCATCTATCTGCCTATGCAGATTGAAGGACTGTTTTCCTCTTTTACACTGATCCATCTCTGGAGATTACGCTTCTGCATGGAGAAAACAGGTTTCCAAGTTAGTGAGAAGTTTGGTCAAATCTTGTCCATCTCTGTGGAGAAAAAAACAAATCCCTAGTGCTTTTTGAATGAAATTCTACAGGGAAAAGGAGAAAAAAAAAAGAATAAAAGAAGAGTAACAGAATTATCCCGTGTTTCTAATTTAGTGGAAGTGCTGGACATGCTTATCTAAACATCCTGGACAAATCAAGATATCCTGTCATCTTCCATTCAGAAAATGAAATGGATAACCATAATTGCATGTATTAATGTTAGAAGAAAACAAATTTATTTGATAGCCTCATTCTCATTGAAATGAGCAATTTCTTTGAGTCTTCTAGCTATTTATACTAAGACCTTTATAAGCTCAAGCTAATTAATAAATGAGATCAATTTCAAGGATTTTTTTCTTGTTCAAAACCACTTATTCATTTTAGTAACATTTTAAAGGCCATGTCTAAAATAGATTTGTACCCACGTCCCCACTGTGAATTTTTCACTCTTTGGCAGCATGCAATAGGTAGTGTATAATGACCTTTTCTCTGTTTGGAACAGGGATTAGAATAATATATTTGACCCTTTTTACTCACCTGGGAGTGATGCTAGTCTCCATGTTCAATATAATAAAATATGTCTCTAGTGTCCAAGGTTAAGACCATGACTTTAAAACTATTTAACACAAGCTATCAGGCTGATTCACCTCAGTCAGACTCTACAGAGGGGTTGTTTTTACTTTTTTTCTCTTTTTTTATTAGGCTGAATTATATATACTTTATCACAACAATTTCTTATCAACAGTACAATTAAGGGAAATATTTTGCGTTACAAACAAAGCGAATTAACCTGGTCACATTGTGCATTATAACAAAATTTATGACTGCATAAATAGCAGTGTAAACTTACAGAAAGACTGGTAATTATAGTGCCATTGATGGTCTTTGTTGCTTTAATTCTGAAGCAGCCAGAATGATTAAACTGAATCTTAATCGACTTCTCCATTAAAAATGCTGGCAGAGAAGCTCCCTTAACCTTTCTCATTGATTGAACACAACAATCACCATTCAATTATAATGCAAAAGGACATTTGTTATAATGCACGAAAGATGCATGAGCCATTTCCTTTTACTCAAGACAATCAATGAGATGACTCCTACCTTAAAGAAGGTAACATGAAGCTACTTATGGAAGAATATTAAAGTCAAAGCTGAACCCAGGTAAATGCAAAGGCTATGGTTTTCAGGGAATAGAATATCATTTCAGTGAAAACACCCCAAGCGATGCCTCACTTTATGAAGAATAAATACGCTCTTTTTAAAAAGATGAATAAGAATACAGAATTTGAAGCAAATTCACCAAATGTAACAGTAAATTAATATTTTATAAACCTAAGTGAAAGATTGGGTTACGAACTCTCTCATATAAAGAGTCGAGGTACATTGTAGCTAAAGCTAGAGTCACATGTGGATTTTTAGTTTTAATGAATTTTTAAAATGTCTTCCTTTTGTGTTTTTGAGGAATAGTTTGTATATTTAAGTGGTCACCATTCAGAACGAATAGAGCATGGTAATGTCACATGCTGAATGTGAACACTGCAATCACGAACAAACAGCGTCACTTCTGGTCTTGGAGAACTAACAGGAAATATTTCTAAACCACAGAAAGCACAAGATTTTCACAACAGCGATTGCCTTAATTATATCTTTCTTTCCTCAAGTAAACTGCAGGAAAAAGGACATGGAGTAGTTAACGCATCACACACATTTGGAAAGATTGCTCTTTAAGATCTAACTTTGACAAGCTTTCTAGTGAGGTTTGTTTTTTAAAGCTAGGGTATCCTATATTGAAAAAGTCACTCACTTCAGTTCAAAAACATATACTTTTAGAACTGATGTGGAAGCTCTGATGCCACTCTTGCTCTCTGCTGCTAGAATCGAGAGACTGGGAAGTCTTGTGGAGAGAAGAAAGAGCAGCCAGGTTGCTCAGATTTCTAGTAGTGTTTATGCTGCTTACAGATGTGGACCTTGCTCTGCATCGGTTTGCACAAAGTTAGATCAGTCCCTGAGCTGCTGTAATTTGGTGGAGTGACCTCTACTCCCAAACCAAAGCAGGTGGGAGCTGAAGACTCTGTAGTACGCTTTCAGCTCCAGACCCTAAATTGTTTGTGCTAAGGTTCCTTTGCCAGAGTTTGAGCAGTACAAACCCATTCAAAAGTTTTCTTTTAGCCTCTTGACCATTTTGCAGCACTTCTTTGACTTCTCCAGTAAGTCTTTGGCTTCAGAATGTATGACAGAGTACTCGTTCCACTTTATCCATGTAGTGTTTGTTGGTTTTAGTTTAGTTATTCTGTCTTTGTTAGAACATTGAGATACAGTTCAATATCAATTTTTTGAAAGATCTTAGTACTACCATCAGATTTTAAAAGCACCGTAATACAGTATTTGTTTTCTGAATCCTTGCATGTATTTCCCAGTAGAAATCACCATCTGCTGCTGATATATGCCTGGGTAATTATTTCTTCTCCCGCTTAACCTCTTTCTCACATTACTCCAACTTCTTCTTTCACGTAAAACACAACCTTTTTATGCTGTTAATTCAATTGACAAATATCTGTAATGTTCACCAGAATCAAAAACAGCCAAAAGGGATGGAGGGCTGAGATAACTACCCCATGCAAACTAAAATCCTGAAGAGTTATTCCAAAGCTTCTGACAGTCACTCTTCTAATCTCTAATCACTAATAAACAAACCAAAATAACAACAGAAAGTGAAGGCAGGGGAAAGATACTGTAATGGTTATCTAGTACTGGAGTACTTAGGGAATGTTTTTACTATATCTTTTTCAAACTGTAAACCTTGCAGGGCAGATCTGTATCCTACTATTTCTTGTAGGTTGATAAGCAGTTTTCTGACACCACTTCAATAAATTGTTAATAACAACCAGGAGACTAGTATTTTCTGCTTGAATATAAGCATTCTGCTTATAAGGAATACACTTTTCCAAATTCTCTGTGATGTTGTGATGACCAGAGTTATTGCATAAACAGCTATGTAAAATATGAATGCGGTCTCGATAATAGCAAGAAACTTTAATTTTGAAATTTTCTGAATTTCTCTCACCTTACATAAAATTTTGTTTTAAAGAGCACGGTATTCTCAGTGATGTTGACTCTGTTGGTAGATTCAAAGTGTAATTAAAAATAAGCTTGAATGTATTTTTCTCAATGGTGGGAAGTCTGAATACTGGTTCCCAGCCTGAAATACTGTTAAACAATACAATGTATTGCAATTACATTGTAATTTACAATACAAGGTATTGTAAAACTTTGGACTCATGAGTCAAATGCATGAATGGTACTGAAAGCAGAGTCAAAAATTTGGGTCTTGACCACTATCAAGGTGGTTTCCTCGATCACATTCCGTTTCCCCCTCACCATAAGCCTTATGTACTCTTGCATAGCAGGTAAGAAAGTGAGAAAAGTGGGATCTGAGCTCCACTTCTCCATTGCGGAATATTTAATCCCTTTGGAAAAGTGAGTAGCAGGTTCAAATACTGTTGTACACACTAAGGCAGACTAGAATTCTGTGTCATTTAGGGCAGCAGGGATTGGCACTGGTTTCTGATTTGCCACTTTCAAGAATAACAACCATAACCTCTTTGCCTGTCCCAGCCTCCCTGTTCCTTCTCTTCCCAAGTTCTTCCTCTCCCTCTTTTAATCTGATCATAGTCAAATAGGGAATTGATTCACCATTTCCCACATTTGGTAATCCATAGCAAAAAGAGGTAACAAGACGACTGACAGAAAGAGTAACAAACGTATTGAACCATAATCAGCCCCTAGCAGACTAGCTCTCTGTTTAGATGGAGACAAGTCAGCTACAGAGCAATCCTGCTGACAGCTGCTTGTTTCTGTACCTGCTGTTTTTACCCACTCAGTTGTACATAACCAACTCTGTGTGCCATGCTTTGTTGGGAAAGAAATCTCCAGCTTTAGGGCAGAAATGGGGATCTTTCTTACTTTTCAAGACAATAACTAACAAGCTTGCTGCTATCAGGCAGGCAACAGTGCAGAAGGAGGTGCGCTACCACCCTGGTTGTCCATCTTCACATGTGGCCATGGAACCATGAGCTCCCGTCACTGCCTCTGCCCCTCCACAGCAGATGAAGACCCATGAACAGGGAGCCTGGATTTGTGGGCATCAGAACATACAGGGCTTGGAAATAAAGCTACTGATACAAGACCACATTTTCTTCTAAAGGCAACAATTTTGCTTCCCCTGCCGTGAGCAGGAGCCTGCTTCTATTGAATGGTAGCCCTGTTCCGATGGAATTAGACGTCCCCCAAAAAATGTAACTCCGGGGAGAAAACAGTTACATTATTTTAGGGAACAGCTGACAAATCAGAAATAAATACACAGCATAAATTTTATGCTGGTCAATATTGTCACATTCCTGCATGAACTCTGTAGAATTTTAGTTTTTTTCTGTTGTCCACAATGAGCATCTGTTAGTTTAATCGGTCCTGCTCAGCATTACTGACAACGGCATGTATGGCTTTATTAATTTTTAAGTGGAGTCAGATGCACTAGAGAGAACTCTGCTGGTGTGTCCCACAGAAGCACAATTTGTTGACACTACAAAGGGAAAAGAAAAAACTACACACTTGTTTTCATAAGCTGGATATCATAAGTAATCTAAAATGCACAATGTGAAAGACAACTCATCAGAACTGTTTCCAGGTTTAAGGTGAGGTATTCTGTAAAAATAACCTGTCCTAAACTGTAAAAGCTGTTACTAAGAAAGTAAATTATTCTTAGTAAATCTGTCATGTTTATATGTGTCCAATTGGCTTCACCTCATCCTCAAAGTCATACAAGCCTTTTTTGGGGCAAGTAGATTTCTCTGGTCCATTATAAAAGAAGGTAAACACACTGAAACGTGCTGCCACAATGAACCAGCGTTAATATAGTGGTGACTAAATTCAAGTGTTCAAGCAGTTCACCTGTTCTCAGAGAGAGACAGATTTTAGGATATTAATGTGAATACATTGGGACCAAAAATACCAACCTGGAAATCTTGTTAAAACAGGCTCTTTTAAGGTCTTTTGAAGGTCTATATTCTACTTGGACAAAAAATATTAGATGTACTTATGGTTTGTTGGCACTGCTGTTTTCTTTCCTGCTGGGCTGTAAATATTCTTGTGGAAAATAAAAGAAACAGCCAAGCCACTATGAAACTCATGCATGTTTCAACTACTGAATATAACTTTTTGAAAATTTTATTACTCCCATGTCTCTTCTCCCCAGCCTGATTTTGGACCTAGCAATAAAGCAAAAATGAAATGTAACTCTTAATATAATGATTGTGTATTTAGTGTCTATAACACACCATTAAAATGCACTTGAGATCTTCCAACTTGTTGCATTTAGTACTAGACTATGACTACTAGTAAACTGTTGAAAATGCCTGAATGAGAGCTGAAGATATGACCAGGAGGGAAATCAGACTACATAATTTTTTGAAATGGAAGAAAATTAACAGAAAGCTGTTCCAATTTTGCTATAAACAAAGACAGATTTCATATGTAAATAATATTTATTTGAATTGCTGCAGATCAATCCATAAATATTGTGTTCTTGCCTACATTTCACAAGAAACAAGGAAGAAAAATATAATTCCTGATTTTTCTTCTTATTTATTTGGTCACAGCCTTATCTATTCCGAGCTTCCTGGCTGTCACTGACTAACACCTAGAAGCAATTTAGTTATTAGCCAGTGAAAAAAAAGAAGCAGAAGTAAACAAGTACTTTACAGAGTTTGAGGAAACAGTACAATAAAATGAATTATGAACAGTGTAAAACTAAACCAAGAAAACATTACCTGCATTTAGAGTATTTTGTCACTCAGCCACATGAGTGACTGAAGTATAATGTAGAAATATCTGACTTAGCTTTAAACAAGCTTACAGTACAGAATTTAATGAAGATTAAGAAGGAGAGTAAATTAAACTTTAAAATTTCTCTTTTATTGTCATTAGCTGCTATCGGTACTCAGCATGAGGCAGCTGGAACATCTACACTGTACTGGTCTCAACTCTGTTAGCTGATGTGAAACTGCGAAGAGAAAGGCTACTGGTGCTATGCTATTTAATCTGTTTACGTGTGTAAGTGGACAATATGAGAGGGACTAGAGTCTCCAAAGAAGAAGAACACAAAGCAGTGATCCATAGTGACTCAAAAAGAAAGGGGGAGAAGGAAAAGGAGATGAGATCCTCAGTTAAGACCACGCTGACTTTAAACTGGAATCTGGTGTCAAAGAACACTGATAAGGAAAACCACGTTGTTAGTTTGGCTGAAGAAAATGTCAGTTGTGAAAAGCACCTCTATGGGAAGGTCCCATAGAGAAGAAAGTTGCAATTGTTATCTGCAGGTAGGAATAGTCAGAAGAAGAATGTGAGGGAGTCTGAAAGGCATCTAGAGCTCCACCCAAAATCTAGGTGGGAAATGAAAATCTTCCAAATGGAAACGTAAAATTGAAGAAAAAAAAAAAAAACATGAGAAATGAATGTTGAATGAGGTGACTTTTCAGAGGGGGAATTTCTTATCTGGATAATGAGAGAGAAAATAGTTTGGAGAACTGTTTGAGATGAAGTTGTTAGACTTCAATGGGGCAGCCCTTCTGTATAGAGCTGACAATGCAAACTAGTTGGATTGTTTCAATGCACTGTAATCGAAGCAGTGAGACATCATTATTTGTTTATTGACTAGGAACAGATGAAGAAAGCATATATATATTGTTAGAACTCCTTAACTATTGCTTTGAAACATTGAAATGATTTTATCATGCTTACAGGCAGAAAATATTTCATCATTTGAGGTAGAGTAGGATGAAAATTGGTTGAGATAAAGTACAGTGCAATAAAATAAAATATATTAAATTCATGTACAAGCTCCTTTATTACAGTATGTGTTAAATCATTATTGAAGAGCTGTTCAAGAGAAGTGCATTAGAAACACCTACACTGCACTTATTAAAACATACTTTCAGCTGTAACTCACAAAATTATATGATACAACTAACCTCAGACTTTTTGGCTGTCTCAGTATAGTTTTAAGTCCTACTGCAGCCTCCAAACACCTTTTATAGAAGTTTCTTTTTCTTTAATAACACAGTTGTTTTCAATAACCACTAATTATTTTTCATAAGTGGAGGGGCGTGTGTGTCAAAGTGTGTGACATTCCGTGGAGAAAATGTCCTGGTTGCAATTGAGAAATCTTATACCAGGCAAGAGTCACATTGGCAAATTAAAAGGAATCTATACTGAGGTATCAACTTTACTTCTCATAGCTAGAAACAAAAATTGTTTATAAATAAATTACCAAATAGTTTATAAAATGTAAGCTGAATAAACAATATCCTCATTTAACTTGTTCATGCGTGAGGCTACTAATACAGGCACTGAATTCAGAATGCCCTCAAAAGCTAGCTTGTAACACAAAGCTAACTTCTGGATACTGTTTATGAGCTATGCTCATGCTACATTGAAGTTCTTTTGGGAATTGTATTGTCATTAGCATCAAGAAGCAGTTCTTTTACAGAAATTTTATGTGCCAGAAGATAGACTAGATATTTCTCTGTAGTGATGATACAGGAACACTGTCAATTACAAGTGAGGCAAACATTTGTTCAAATCCAAAAAAGTGTCTGTTCTAACTTATACTGCAATAGAAAGCTACTGTTACGGTACATTTCTGATTAAATGTATCTCAACATGATATATAGTCCATTAAAAGTGGCACAGAAAGCAAGCTTAGGAAAGTGGATAAACTTTAGTAATTGCATGTGGCTTAATCAGATAGTCGTCAGGGTCAGGTTGATAATGTTGAAGCACTGAATAGAAAAGGTGTTGCATTTCTGTCATACCAAATTATACTTTAAATGTCCCAAATGAGGAAAGTCTCATTTTTTCCTTTTTCCTTTCCTTCCTCAAATAAGCAACTCAAGCAATGTCATAAATTATACAGTCAGCTTTGCTCGTGCTTCCTTATACTGAAGAATACTATATTCCCATTTTCTCCTAAACGTCTCCAGATCTTGGTAGTCTACAGCCACCCCCTCTGTTGCTAAAGGTCTCTGATTTGTGCATGCCCTTATTTCTAATTTTGTGGTGAAAATATGAGTGTTTGAATTATCACAGGACAAGGTTTTCTCAAAATTTGTATTTTTCTTCTTGTTCTAAAGGGAATATCTTTCTGGAACTTTAGGTTATATGAGTGAAAACAAGATATTTGACTACTTGAACTGTCCTAGAGATAAGAAAGGTTACTTACAGAGTGACTAGGTTGTTACCCTGAGGAAGAACAGAAAAATGTAGAGACACCTTTGATACTGCATGGTTAATATTTAAGCAGTAAAATGCTGAATATCAAACTGCACACTCAATACCAGCTGTCCCCTTATACATGTGCATTTTAGTACAGTCTCCAGTCACATGACAATAGAACTTTATAAATAATTCTTATTCTGTTATTTGCTTAATGTCTTCCTTCTGCTATTTAAACCAACTTCTAAACATGGATAAAATGCCTCACTGCAGACCACTGCTTTAACTGAACATATTGTAGTATATATGTGCATGATAGCTCTTACTGGTTAAATACTAAAAGTCGCTATAAAGTCTATGGACTACTTCCACTTAACAGTGAGCATTTTCATAAAAAAAAAAAAAAATTGATCAAGAATTTTATTTGCTTCTACCTTTGAGTAGAATTTTAGCCAAATCAATCAAATTCCACCATATTTTGCCTTTTATTAAATTTTGACCTTTACAGGATTCCACTACTTCTTCTCTTTGAATTCTCTCAGTAATGTTCCTCTGTCTTTCTGTCCTGAGGTCTCACCTGGCTGTCTCTGTTTCCTAGAAACATTTCAAGAAAGTTAACTGAAGGCTTCAAAATGGCATTTTTAAAAATATGATCCTGAATATGTAGATTTTGTACAGGCTATTTATTCTTGAAAAACTGTGTTTTAAAAGTATCATTATTTTATATAAAAACTATACCAAGTTTCAGCATTGTGCCATCAATCCATCAAAAGCCAGCTAATACTAATATTTAGATTCATATGCGTTTTAATAAAAGTATCTTCTATATTTACCCTTTGATACGTTCAGTTGCAGACTCTTATTTCTTGGACTTCAGTTTTGCTAATTTCCTCCTATTTTTTCCTACACATATTTTCATTACTGAAGCCATCTGGCAAAACTTCCTTTTCTGTAAATGTATGTAACCTTCATAAAGAAACTCATATTAACCAAGGACCTTATCTGTACTTTTAAAATAAATGCCTGCTTTACTCATGGAAGTCCAAAATAGCAACAAGTGGCTTTGGCAGGAAAAAAAATATCAACAAACTGTTTTGGTAAATGGTTGGAGAATGAATACAATCACTGGGAATAAGTAGTAGGTTTTATGCCATGGCACTTCTAAAATGGAAAGCATACATAGAGCCAGAGCTGTAATGTATAGAACTAGATGAATTCTCAATCGAGTAAATTAACTCAAGAAGAGATTAAACTAGGATATATCCCAAAGAGATTAAATTAGGACATACAGCATTAAACCAAGTTATGTGATATTATGTATTAATGATTGATCATAGTTTAAATAGATCTTTTTAAACATACTCAAATGCAGAAAGACTTGGAGAATCCCAGTTTTAGGAGTCCTTTACAGTCAGGTAGCGTTTCCCTTTGCAGCCTTTGACAGGATTTCACACAAAGAAGTGCTAAGACTGGTTTGCAGGGGCCAGGAGATCAGCAGTTCCTCTGTGGTACACAAAACCAGAGACCTAAACAGTGGGATAGCTACTCTGCAATGTCAACAGAGGAAATGGCACAACGGCCACAAATTTAAAGGCAAGAACCCCACATATGCCAAATTATAATGACATCTTTCTTTCATCCGTCAAAATAGCAAAAATATCATGCAAATGTAAAGTTTTGCAATTAACTAATCCCACTGATAATTTATTTCACCTTAAGTTAGATCAACAACACTCAATATCACCCTCATCAGGTGGCTATTTCATTTCAATTTCTTTCCAAATTCTTCTCTCTGATTTCACAAGGAGACTGTAAAGCAGTAGCTAGGCTACTAGAGTATAAACTACTACTAGACTCCTAAATTAAGGTACATGAATCTCTGCAAAACTCTGTTGTGGTTAGAGTTGGCAAGTCATTGTATTTATATCCTTACAAGGAAGCAAAACAGACAACTGAGTGCTGCTGAAACTGTAAATGACAGATGAATGATAAATCCAGTAACACTTAAAATTTCTCTCCGAATTGTTATTAGTCATTATTATCACAACAAAAATGAAAACAAGCAAATTTTCCTGAACATTTTCCCTTTCTGTGTAGTACCACTCCCCAATTATTGTCCTTTCAGATCAGCTGAATTTTACCACATTGTCTCACTAAAATCATATGGAACATTTCTTAGACACGTAATTACTCTGTGTGCCTATGTCTACTAGAACCAAACTTTATCTTCATTACTTATCCATTACTTATCTTCAAAAAACCCAGAAAATAACCTCCGAACTACATGTAAAAACTCATATGTCTCACCCTCCTTTAAAACTTTGAAGTAGTTCATCACTTTTCTGGTGATCTTTATTCATTAGTTACAGGAATTGAAGGTGCTGTTAGCTGACATCTCACCATGAGTTCAATAACTGAAAGAGAAAATATTTGCTCTGCAAGTAAAACATTGGGAAGGACTCACTAAATTCGATATTATTAACATGAAAGACAAGACACTTAAAGGTTATTTTTCTTTCCTATTTCAGCTACCCAATGCTTGGCCTTCTCTCTGATGCACTCTGCATGGTGTTTTAATGACTAACTTCCAATTTATATGGAGTTTATTGGAGAAAGGTGATTTTCACTCTTTCGGTTCTGAAATGTCTCATCACTCAGTGTGAATTAGGAGAAATAATCTGCATTCCATCATGTTAACAGAGCAGACTTGGTTATAGCTAGGTTATAGCCCAGGTGTATCTTAAGCTGCATCCTCAATGTCTAAACCTTTCCAAATGCAATGCAAACACATTCAGTCTCAGATTTCAAGATCACCTTGTTTTAACAGTAAGGGTTTTCTTAATGTGGGGAGAGATTTCAAGTATCCCTCTTGAAATATCTAACCTGACACACTGAAACTGATTTGTTGATAGGCCCTGGTCCATAGACCAAGCTGGTTACTTGAAATGGAGCTTCTTAATCTCTACATATATGTTTAACATTGTAAGATACTGCAATTATCAAAAAGTCTTTAAAAACAAAATTTTACTTGTTTTTCCAATACAAACATTTGATGTTTTTCCCATCTTAAAGTTGATGAATAACCAGCAATAACAGCATTACTGTCTTCTTCCTGAAGATGATTGTTATTCTGTGCGTCCATGTATATTTGTGGCAGAGATTTTCTTTCCTTATTCCAAAACACACGGAGATTAGAAGGTATTTTTAATTAAAATGATTACTGTTGCGGTTATGTTATTGAGCAATATTTTGGGATAAATAAGTTCACTGTTAGAAGTGTAATTCTAATTTTCATCTTGATGCTAAGTAATATTTATATAGTTCATCCTTAAATAGTGTAAAATTGGATTTGATCCCAACAGCTAGAAGGTGATATTTTTAAAACAAGGCTAAGCAAGCACAAAAGTTTATATGAAGATATAGATTTGATTAGCATTCAGACAAAACAAGTTCAGCCAGGTTGGCTTGTGCAGTTATTCCAGTCTGACTCCAGTGACTTTCCACTGCATTGACCTTTTAAGAGGGACTTTATTTTTTATGACCTATAGAGCTTTTGAAAGGAAGAAATACTTAGAGTGATATGACACCGTGCAGGTCATAATGGTTAGTAACATGCGTTCAGCAATCTCTTATAGACATTTGCATTACAGTCAATTCATTAACCATCACAACAGAGTTTATTAGAGATAAAGAAAAATGTTAACAAAACCTCCCTGAGAGATTCTCTTCTGCAACACCAGTCCCCAGAAATATTCAGAATATTCAATTTAGTATCTCCCTATTTGAAAGACAGTATACTGAAGCAGTGGTATAGGAATTCATATATAAATCTCCACTGGAACAAGGATAATTCAGTGAGTCTTATTTATAGCATTATTCTGGCATTTTCATAACAGTCTGAAATCTCTGTTTCAATCATGATAAAATAGACTTCATGCAGAATACTACAGATTCTACTATTACTATGTCAACATATAGAAAGATTATGCAAATGTAGGCAACTAGGTAATAACAGCATAGGTAACTCAGTGGTTACTGAAAAAAACCGTAACGAGGTGCTGTCCAAAAATAACGAAGACATTCCCAAAACGCACCATTGAAAAAAACCACAATCCAAAACCAAGAACCTTAGGTTACCTGTCAGTGGTGCAGAAAGCCACCTGTGCCAGTTTCTCATCTGTTTGAGATTAATCACTACTAATGCCAGAGAGTCTAATCCTACCAGACACTGCAATGGAGCATCAGCCAGGACATACTATCTCAGTGTGGTTCAAAAGGACTTCTGTGCCAGGAAAAAGCCAATCTAATGTAAAACAATGACTGTTGTTTTTCTCACAGCCCAAGTGAATACTACAGAGAATTATGCCATTGTACTCTTTGATAAGTTCAAACTGGCAGAATGAAAGACAAATTTCAATAATGATTACTGAAACGATCTTACCCAGAGGTAAAAAGACATAGAAAAGATGAATCTGTGCTTTTTTTTTTGATGCCTCAACTATTGCCTTTTCCTCCCATCGGGCCTTTCGAAAGTCTGTGAGAAACAACGCTTTCCTAGATCATTACTTTGACCTTACCATTTATTTTGTTTTTCTGTTGGATTAAGTTAATTTAGATGTGTTGCAGGAGGCCTAGAAGCCCTAAGAAAACACCACAACTGCACTGTTAGTGCTAAAATAATATACAAACCGGGGACTTGAGTGGGTTTTATCTTTCTAATTCAGGCATTCAAGATCTAAATGTGTTATGTCTGCCTTTGTCACCTGTCACTCATAATCAGAGGAAAGAAACTGTGCTGAGATGTGATTCTTATATCTAATCTATTTTAGATGTGACTTCAGAACAAGATAATTTGTTGCCTAAATTTGTTTATTTCTCACCACTGACTGTAAACCAGAGTACACCTCTATACTGTAGGTGTTTATACTTCTCCTTGTCTCAAAGAGCTCATAATGTATGCACCCCCTCAAAAAAACCAAAATGGGGTACTACAAAGGGAAAAAATGAAGCAATGTAAGGTGACATTCTAGACTGAAAATCTGTTCTGTTGCACATTGCCTGCTCGTGAAACCTTTTAATTTTTTTCTGCTAGTAATATTTCCTCTGGAGGTGGTTGCTGGTTCAGAAAGTTGTGTAATAACATTTAATTCCAATGACTAATGAGGCAGGTGGGGTGATGGTTTTATAGGGTTTTTTTTCTGGAATTTGGGATCATAACAGGCTGCTGTCCATATGTCTTAATGAATAGTCATTATTGCATAATTTACTAAATAGGTGTACAGTAGATTATATCTACCAGTTTTTGGTAGTTGTTTCTTTCTGGTTGTACAGGCTTATGATTTTCAAAGCTTTCTATCTGTTCTTCCACTTTTTTCCTGAGCAAAGCCTGCTCCCATCCTGCTCACTAATATTTTGATATTTAATATTTTAAATTTAAAGAATACTGCTTCCATCACTGTCCTACAATTCCCTTTGCCTCTGACTGAAGGGGACCATTTCTGGTCTCAGTCATGCCATTTTTAGTAGAACGTATAGGTTTTTAATACTTGCTCTTTCCCCTGCAAGCCGATTTTAATGTGTTAACACTGCCAATATCCAAGGTTTTTTTCTCTTATTAGATTGTTTACTGATGTTTGCCTATTTATAATCCTCCACTTGTCTTCCTGCACTGTGTGTGTTTGTTTTGTTTTGCTGCTTGCTAGAAAATCCACTTGTATTTCTCTGTCAGCTTTCTTCAGCTTTGTGTAAATTTCTCCTAACTCTTTCATTATCAGGAGAGGCCCAACTTTCTGCTCTAGGGTTGGCTTGAGCATTTGTTCAGGTAGATAGTATGATCCAGTAGATTGTATGAAATAGTGTTTCTGGCTTTAAATTACCTCTTTAAAACCTTTTTTTCCCCTTCTATATGGTTATCATGACTTGACTATGTTGTTTCCTGTGCCAGTTTCTGAAAAAAAACCCAGATATCATGTAAGTAGTTCACATGGGGCCTACTGAGTTGTTGTAGAAGCTTGTGACACTTATGTGTATCAGCCTTTATTCACACATTTAGAGCCGTGTGTTGCACTACGTCAACTTTGGTTGCTCCTGGTGGGAGGTGGTACACTCCATCATAGAATCCATCAACTCTCATTGCCATGATTTACTGTGAGTGCACAGACATTTGCATAACTAGAAACAGAGAGCAACTGGAACTTTATACCCTCACAGATCCCTTGTTTGAAATTGTTATGTTTCCTGTCTTCTAAGGTTTTGATAAGCTACCATCTCTCCATGAAATCAGAGAAAAATCTGAATTGCTCCTTGAGAGCAAATCATGACAATCAATAAAAAGTCTGTGACAAACTCTAGATCATTGGATCGATGGTCCTGCTATAAAAAGTCATTCTGGCCAAGAACGGTACAGCACAAGACAACACTAGTAGCAACAACCTGCATACTGTCTCTCTGACTTGGTACAGGCAAGAAACAAATTTAGATCAATACCCACAATTTGGCATCAATATCTCAATTTGTGTCAAGACATCAGCAGTAAGAATCTTATTGTGCAGAGCACTGAAAATATGCTCTCCCAATGCACTATTGACAAAAGAGCAGGACATAATAAGAAATTCAATGAAGCTGAATAAATACTTGCATTGAATGTTAGGCATCAGGAATGCATTAGTTGAAAACAGTAAGCAAAAGAAATAAAAACATATTTCAACAACCATCTCAGCATGCTTTATGATTGCATCATTAATCTGTGTGCCTTGTGTGTTGCAATGTAAAACACGGAGAAAGGCACTAGGCCTCATAACTGTGAAAATGAGAGGGGAACTGATACCCAACTTGCATAACCACTAGATTGTCTAATTTTAAAATTTACTAGATTGTAAATTTTTACATGTTTAGAGGGACAACAAACTCATCACGCTCATTATGATTGGAATTGTCTAAATTTTGTGTGTTCCAGTCCTAGCTGTTTTAAGAAAGAAATCATTACAGACTCTGGAGAGAAAAAGGAAAGGTCAGAGACTTTTGGGCACCCAGAGGAAGAGACCAGTTGACCTAAGAGCAGAGTAGCATCAGAGAATTAATTTTTCTCCTAGAACAACATGTGCACTTTGGCTACTGTTTGAGTTTCACAGTTACCCAGTAACATATGCTGAGAATGCTGATTATTTTGAGTATGCAGATGAACTGTACTTTAAAATAATTTCCTGAGGTACATATGCTGAGATAATAACTTTTGTTACTGTAGAAATGCAAATTAAAATGAAGAAATAAAATTCTACCAAGGCTTGAGCAATTGCAAATTGCAGTCATTAATTGAACTCCCTTCCTTTGTGTTTCCTTGTCCGAAGCTTTCTTATGATCATCATCATTTAAATTTCATGTTGTGCAGTGCTAAAGGGCATCACTTTGCAGCCCATGTAACAGTAAATATCAGCTGTTGTATGTTTTAAGATACCTTTGAACCTGAAAGTTTTCCCACATCATAGTGAAAAGCTACAGGTGTGTGAAATGTTATAAGAATGGGAAAAAAACAGAGTTGTAACAGGGGTGGGTGTATCACCATACCACTGTTCTGAGGTTATCACATTTTAATATCCACTTCTAAAGTTAGTCTTTCTTTACCTTGATTTCTTCTATATGGGAGCGTTCTCTGTTTAAAACCCAAATGAGAGACGTCAACAGTGTACAGTCAGATGGTAAAGAGCTGAAGCTTGCATATTACAGGCCTGATTCATTTGTGCTGTTCCAACCCATGCTCCAGGGTTCCAACAAGAGAAGTAACCACAATTGACCTTGTGAGAGTAAAAGCATTCAAATTACAATCCCTTGGCAGGCAGGTGTGCGTCTATGGGGTAGCTATACAAACAATGACTCAAACTTCCCCGTTTGGTGGTTGTATGAGGATCACTAAGCAAGGTTGCTTCAGCTCCTGGTGTCTTGTTTTAGGCTTCGATCTTCTTGGCAAAAGCAGGGGTTTTTTTCTCATGGCAGTGTCTCTGCATTACTGTTACATTAGTCTATCCACAGCACAGACACACACACCAGTTCCCTAACCATTTTCTATGTATGTCAGTCAGAAAAAGAAGGCACAGTGACTGAAAGAGCACCTTCCCTAGCCTATGCCTGTGTGAGCTGGACCAGCACAATGGATTTGGAAACATTTATTTAAAATGTAATGTTTGGAGAAAAATGCCTTTAAGTAGATGGAGGAAGACACTGGAGACAAGAACTGGATGAACTGCTAAATTAAATAAATCTTCTGGGTTTAGAGAAAGAAAATCAACAGCTTGTTGCAAGAACAGTCCCCAAGCTAGCCATTCTGTGCTTGTCTGCATCTCTTATTCCCCACCTGTTGCTTCTAAACCATTTAAAAACTTTTTACTAATTATGTAATTCTTCTAGTCTTAAATGTATTTTTTAATTCCAAAAGTTTATTGTATACTCGTTGAAGTGCATGCTCCTTATATTGTCGTGATTTACACTGACAGTGGGATTGATCTTATCCATCTTAGGCGTTTACAGGTTAATCGTTTAAGTGTGAACAGGTCAGCCTAAAATCCATTGAGAATAAAGGAAGCCAGAGTCACTAACTTAGAACAGTGCTACGTGTACTCCTAACAACATCCATGTCCTCTCCTGAGGACTCTGTTGGCAAACGTATTTATTTAGGCCAAGTGGTGCAAGAGGTTCACTTTCATGAGATTCACTTTCATATAGCTCACAGGTAGATTCATTTGAAGCAGCTTGTCTCCATCCACAACATGCTTGGAAACAGGTGACCTCTATTACCATGTGTTACCCCTGTGAACCTAAAACAGAATTTATCTTTTTTTTTAATTTCACCTGTTTCAAAGAGCTTGAAATGATGGGAAACCTGAGTTGCAGGTTACCATGATGGTATGTTTTTAACACAAAACTGAGGGTATATTTCATACCCCAAGGCCTGGCTGGAGGGTGTAAAGCAGTCACTGAGGAAGAGTTTTGGAAGTGTATGTGGCAGGGAAAGCCAAGGCTGGCTCAGTCTTGCCTAATCTACCTTTCGGGAATTACTACTGGCAAAAACTATCACCAAAAGCAAACTGTTCTGTTTTGAAGGGAACTAAACAGTAACAAAAAACTGCAAACCAAACAATTTAGGACTGAAATAATGGGATAAACCAGGGAACTGAGATCCAGGAATGAACTAAGAAGCTAAGTTATTTGACTATGTTCATGTATCTTGATAAAATAATTTTTAAATGTCTAAGGTGGAGCGAGATTAATCCCATTCTTGATTTCTTATCTACTGTCATAGGCTGAACAGACATGAAATTCCTTTTGTCTAGAATAGCCTTTAACAGCAGGAGCACCTCCAAAGGGCTTTCAATACTGTAGTTTTATGCTATTAATTTTTGGAGTTGATTCTATCTTTAGCATCATAATGCACATTCGTACCTTGTGAAAAATATTGGAGACATGCAAATATTCTTATGGGGAACATCCTCTGAAAAACTTCAGAAAAATAAGTTGAGGTAGCATTTCAGAGGTTGTGAGGACCAAACTGGTCATCTATATACAAAAAAAATTACTTTCTTAAATTATTCTTTACTTTTCATGCCATTCTCTCTCCTGAAAGCCCAACAGAAAACCTTAGACTTCTGAGGTAATACTGAAAGTCATAGAACTTCAACTAATTAGTTCATTTATAATTAATCATTTAAGAAATGATATTGTTTTTAAGTCATCTGAGTGTTTTTTTAAAATTTTATCCATGGTGTTTGACCCAGAGACTACACACAAAAACTCTAAACATTAAAAAACTCTAAGAGCTGCTTCTTTAAAAACCACGCTAACATTGTTAATATTTTTTGCTTCGTTTATATCCAGTCTTTCCTATATCTTGTACAGGGATATAGAGACATATATCCCCTGTACACAAAGGAAAAATTCAGACTGTATCTTAACATCCTGAGCTGCTATTCTGTTTCATCGCTATTTGACTAGGCGTTATTTATTTTCTGGTGCCCTACTTCTGACAAATTTCTGCTTGATGAGAGCCTCTAGGGTATAGATTTATAGTTTTCACTCAGCTGATGAAAATGATTTTCTTTTACTGAAGGAGATTGTGATTCCTTTATTTTTCTAAGTATTTTCTCTCAAAAGAGGGTTGGCACATGAATGCTAACCATATATTTATTACTATTTCTATATACTTATTTTTCTTAGATTGCAAGCTCCTTGAGATGGATTCTGCAATCTTATTCAGCAGTTAGCAGTTAGGTGGATCCTAGTTAGTTCTCTTAGCCACAGATGTATCATGCATATACTGTAATAGCAATAGTAGATGCCAAAAAATTAGACCGTATATCCAGTGTTTTGAAGCAAAACAAACTGCAAAAAGACCCATCATAACTGACCCTGTTTTGAGCAGAAGATTGAACTAAATGATCTCCTGAGGTCCCCTGCAACGTGAATTACCCTATGACCTTCTGAACCTCAGCTGCTGGATTTCATTGTTGCTTTACCTCCTCTGGAAACAAAACCTTAGAAAAATATAATTTCTACTTTTTTTTTTTATACATAGATGTGTATAAGAGATATGTATATATACAAATATAAAAATAATGACCTCTTCCTATTCTTAAATGTTTCTGAAATGAAATCTTAACTCTTTCAGATTTATTCTATCTTTCTATCCCATGGAAATAAATGTACTATGTTTTAGTAAGGGAAACTAAAATGAAACTCACTGAAAATGTTATTTTAAGAAGCCAGTCAATGCATTCACTAGAAACTATTATATACCCCTCACCAAAACATTCTAAACCTGTGATTGTTTCTGACAATTTTTGGAGGGGTTCAGTTATTTTAGGTCATATATTTTTCATTGGTAACAAAGGCTGCAAGTTGTATTTTCAATTTAGAGTCAAAATCTTACTCAGTGAAAATATTCAAATTCCTTTTTTTTTTTTCTTTCCATTCCTTCCTTTTCTGTGTCAAAACTAGATCATATTTCATGCACATTTTCTGGTAGGATTGAAGGCAACAATTTTATGTTTGAAATATAAAATCAATCTTAGTGTTAAACTTGAGCTATATGGACTTTTTAATATTTGAGAGCAATCACACTCTCTTAGGAATCTGTGTACAAACTCAGATCTGAAAGAAAATGGTGGTGTTTTTACAGTATGTGAACACAACCATCTGATTTATAGTTCAATCTGTTAATGCACTCTGTTATTAGGCCACCTGGCAGTTTTATGCATTGTGAATTTAAAGAGGAGCTCAATGTAACATAAGCTTTACAAGCTGGGGAAATATTATTGAAATGAAACATGAATGAGAACCATTTAAACAATAAAATAATGTGTGTAGACTATATATTTTTTCATTTTAGTAAATGCACAGCCTAGATTTTATTTGTTGAAGTTAGATGAGGTTCTGAGAGACTCTGACAATGAAACTTTAAACTAGCTTCTTTTCATAATGCTGGCAATCCTATAGTTTTTGATGTTCACATCAGTAAAACCAAAACCATGTCTCTCTATTACATCAAGAAACTGCAATTTGGAGAACGATTTTCACAGTTTTGTTAAGGTAATATTTAATTATTGCATGGGTTGAAGTTCCTTCATCAACAAGGTATGTATATGTATACAAGTCTGTACCAAAACCTGATAGACACAGGTTTACCAGCCCACACTGTAAAAGGTCATTAGATGTGGCCTTAAGGAAAACAAAGACCGTCTTAATAGCCAGAGTTAGTTTAAGTATGTGTATATATATGTACATGTATAAGTAATGTTCACACACATATAAATATTAATTCTATCTCTCTTTTTACTTTGGTTTTAGATCTTTAAAGTTCTTGTTTTCAAGCTTTTTATTCAACTATGACGGTAGAAACTTCCTTTTTCTATTTAAAATGAAATCTGAGCACATTCACATGACCTCGGGGCTGGGGTTTTAAGTACAGGAAGAGTTGGCAGAGCTGCAGATATAAAATAAGCATTCTATTATTCTATATAATAATGGGATAACCCCTCCTCACCTGGCACAGAACACTGGAGGCACCTAAATTTTCCTAGGTGCTTATGGGCATGTCTACATTCTGAGCTGTCTTTCAATTGAATGTTTTCTAATTTGTCCAATACCCACAGGAGACATTTTTCATTGGAGTTAAGAGTCAAAATGAAACCTTATCTGTCATTTATTGCATTTTGAACAATGTTAAAATGAAGAGAGACTTTCCATGCTGTGGAAACATGCGGTGAATAAAATCGGCAGAGTGTTTTTTCATCTTGCCTGGGTAGTTACTTAAGGCTCTTCAGAACTCCTGCTTTTTCCTTTGCACACAACTACAGGGGCAGGCTTGGGACGAATTTGAAGTGGGTAGAGAAGTTGCTGTGTCTTCCCAGCATTTTACTCGTCATGCGCTGGGAAGGCTGGTTTGCAGTGTAAAAAAGGTATAACAAAAGAGAGATTCAAGGGAATGATTACAAAATTCCGAGTCAGTTCTTTCCCCATGGTGGTGCAGATAAGCACCTCCCTTTATTCAAAGCAAGAAGTGAAGTTAAGCACTTTACACAGGAGATCTTTCAAGTATGATTATTAATATAAATTTCTTAGCACCTACAAGTATGCTCCAAAAGGCACAAAGAGAAGTGATTCAACAGGGAATTAGTCCACTGTTGAAAGACCTGTCTTTATCTCCCTGCAACTTGGCCATAGTATTCAAAGAGCATACAAGGCTTTGTGATTGACTCTGAAGTACAGAACCTCAAAGTCTTGCCTAAGTAGCAGTTTATTCTCATCTGGAAGATCCAGGTTCCTTATTTGAAACCAGGAAGAGGAAGGCTTGAATCCAAGTCATTCATATCCTTGATGAATCCTCTGGTCACAGAACCACAGAATGGTTGAGCTTGCAAGTAACGTTTGAAGGTCATCTGGTCCAACCCTCCTGCTTAAGCAGGGCCACCCACAACCAGTTGCCCTGAACTATGTTAGGATGGCTTTGATTATTTTCAAAGATGGACACTCCACAACCTCTCTGGGCACCTGTGCCAGGGCTTAGTCACCCTTAAAGTAAGAAAGTGTTTCCTGATGTTCAGATGGAAACTCCTGTGTTTCAGTTTGTGTCCCATTGCCTCTTGCCCTGTTACTGGGCTAAACCATCCCAGCTCTCTCAGCCTTTCCTCATAGATGAGATGCTCCATCTTATCGAACTTTTTCTAGACTCTCTCTAGTGTGTCCACGTATCTCTTGCAGTGAGGAGCCCAGAACTGGACACAGTACTCCAGGATTGGCCTCAACACGCTAAGCAGAGGGGAAGGATTTTGTCCCTCAACCCGCTGACAATATTTTGCCTAATGCAGCCCAGGATACCATTTACCTTCTTTGCCTCAAGAGCACACTGCTAGTTCATGTTGAACTTGATGTTCACAGAATCACAGAATGGTAGGGGTTGGAAGGGACCTCTGGAGATCATCCAGTCCAACCCCCCTGCTAAAGCAGGTGGCCCTAGAGCAGGTTGCACAGGAACGTGTCCAGGTAGGTTTTGAATATCTCCAGAGAAGCAAACTCCACAACCTCTCTGGACAGCCTGTTCCAGTGCTCTGTCACCCTCACAGTAAAGAAGTTCTTCCTCATGTTCAGGTGGAACTGCCTGTGTTCCA
>VZSC01019250.1:196937-258058 GCA_013398225.1 Steatornis caripensis | reverse complement strand
CTCTAGTTGTTCCCTGTCTCTCTTGAACTGGGGAGCCCAGAACTGGACACAGGACTCCAGATGGGGCCTCCCCAGGGCAGAGTAGAGGGGGAGGATCACCTCCCTCGTAGCTCTCCACTGGACTCTCTCTAGTTGTTCCCTGTCTCTCTTGAACTGGGGAGCCCAGAACTGGACACAGGACTCCAGATGGGGCCTCAGCAGGGCAGAGTAGAGGGGGAGGATCACCTCCCTCGACCTGCTGGCCACACTCTTCTTAATGCCCCCCAGGAAGCCATTTGCTTTCTTGTCCACAAGGGCACCCTGCTGGCTCATGGTGAGCCTGTTGTCCACCAGCACTCCCAGGTCCTTCTCCTCAGAGCTGCTTTCCAGCAGGTCAACCCTCAGCCTGTACTGGTGCATGGGGTTATTCCTCCCCAGGTGCAGGACCCTGCCCTTGCACTTATTGAACTTCATCAGGTTCACCAAGACTCCCAAGTCCTTTTCTGCCAAGCCGCTTTCCAGCTAAGTGGGTCCTAGCATATGCTGATGCATGGGGTTATTTCTCCCTAGGTGCAGGACTTTTCACTTCTGCTTGTTGAACTTCATAAGATCCCTTTCAGGCCATTTCACCATCCTGCCGAGGTCCCTCTGGATGGCAACACGACCCTCTTGTATGACAGCCACTCCTCCTGGTTTTGTGTCATCTGCAAACTTGCTGAGGGTACACTCTGCCCCACCATCCAGATTATTAATGATGATGAAGATGGACAACATTGGACCCAGTACTGAACACTGGCATATGCTGCTAATTGCTGACCTCCAACTAGACTTTGCACCTCTAACCACCACCTTCTGGGTGAAGTTGTTCAGCCAGTTTTCAACTCAGATCACTGCTCATCCAATCTGTACATCGACAGCTTGTCTATGAGGATCTTATGTGAGACCGTGTCAAAGGCCTTACTGATGTCCAGGTATCACTGAACCATAAGGGGTTAGGCAAAGATACTGCTACTGATTTTCTAAATATTTAATAAGATGGGGAGAGGCAGACATCACCAGACAGGAGTTTAATTCTTCTACAAGAAGAATAATTTTTGGCAGTACCTACAGCAACTCCACCAACTACAAATGGAGTATGGGATTACCCAGTGTGATACAGAGAGTAAACAAAGGCTAAAATTTTCACTTTTATGAGTACTTAGTTGAGACGGAAATCTTACTTTATGCCATGGTCAGGAAACTAAGGTGAGAGACTGTCTCTCTCCTCTCATATTTCATTTTATCTAGTGCAAGGAAGAGTACCTGCTAGCTGGGCTCAGACACAGTTCTAAACTACTCTTAGACCATCCAGTATATGAGAATTAGATATTTCTACCTGAACTTTAGACGTCCAATATGGTCTTTAGCTTCAGATGGTGGACATATGTATGTATCTGTCTAAATGTAGGTGTCTTTATTTGAGGATTTGTCTGAACACGTTTTGTAGGCAATGGAGTACTACCCAAAACTACAGCTCCCCTGAAAATGGCTCAGTTCTGTTACTGAAACAGAAGTAACTAGTACCATTTGAAATTACTTAACTTCTCCATCCAGTGTCTAGTTGACACTGCAGGAGGGTGTGTGTCTTCCACAGGTTCTGTGCCTTACGTAACAGTCCATGTGACTGTCTTGGATACTCTAGTTTTGCCAAGCTTTGCTTTTGGTCACGTTTTAGATTCCATCACTTGCTTTGGCCGATACTTAGCTTACACATAACCATCTATCTTTGTGTACCTAAATGTAGGCGTACAATCTCCAGTAAAAGAGTTCTACATTGGTAAATATTTGTAAAGCATATACTTTGAGAAGACGTACAAAGAGTTCATCAGCACTTCTCACAAACTGTCTAGTGGTCTTCGAAGGGCAATACTATACTATATGGTTGCAAACGGCCAGCGGTGGAAAACCAGGTTCTTAACTGGTAGGTTTCAAAATTATTTGAGTGCCAGCTGGATCCAAAGTGTCAGGGCATGCAATCCATCACAGTTTGACCTTACTGTAGGAGATGTAATCTATGTCTGTCATATCTCCATAGGTAGTAATTCCAAAGTTATTTTGGGGTTAAGACAATCATTGAATTGTCAAGACTTAATTCTGTTTCATAAATGTGTTCTGACTAGGGAAAAATTAACACCTTTATCTTTTACCTTCTTCACATATGTTAGGTAGAAACAAGTATGCCTAAGTCACTCCTAAACATGGGTCTAGTTTCAGCTAATGAGGAATAATCCATTCCTCTGATGCCAGATGGTGGTAAATTGCTGGTTTATAAATATTATTAAGTGTATACAGAAATCAGTTAATGAATATTTGCCAGAAAGCCTTATTAATGGCTGAAGAATAACTGACATATTTTGGTACTGTTTTTTGGCATTAGATAAACTGTTTCTGTTTCAGTCTCTTTCTTACTTAATAAACAGTAGTTTATATTGTGTGCATTCAAGGAGCTTTCCTGACTTGTAGGGCAGTAGGAGACTCATTTGTTTGAGTGTGTTAGTTCTGATAATTATTTACACAGATGGATGGATTGACTGTACAATTTCTATCCTATTTCTATCCTGTTTGTGTGCTGCTTTTTTTTTTTTAATCACAATGCTCACAATAAGAAAACTGTATTCTTATTTCTTTAAAAAAAGCAATATTGAAAAATCTTTTAACAATCTTGGCAAATGTCATTAATTGGGGCCTTTTTTATAAATCTCTAGAATTAATCTAAGTCGTAGAAACTTTCAGCCTAGGAATGGCTCCATAAAATCAAATTTGAAGAATGTACATAAACATGAGTAAGTGGACACTGAACTGTCTGTATAATACTGAAAGAAGGAATACAATGGTACAGCACCTCCTCTGTGAAAACAGCATTTCAGTCTCTGCAGTTGTCAGCCAGTCACCTTTCACAAGCAGAAAATTCACTCAATAAGGCTCTTTAAAATCTTCGTTCCTTGTAACAAAGCTGAGCTGAGAAGTTTGAAATCAATGCCTTGTAAAACAAAACCAAGTGGGTGGCATTTTCCAAGCATGAGATATGTCATTACCATTGACCTCACTACTCTTCTTAAATAGCCGGAGAAGGGCAACAAAATTGTCAATTAGATTTGCAGTGAGCAGGAGTCAGCCTTACTTAACTTGTGCTTGCCTGCATAATCATGCATATCTCTCCTCTATATCAGGAGTTGTTCAAGCCTATAATAACTAGGGTTCAACAAGTCTGAACCACCTTCCTTTGCTGATGATATGGAAGTTGTTGATTTGCTACAGATTATTCAGGATTTTTGTAGCCTTGATAGAGTGTCATATTTTAAATTCCACCTCTAAGAGTTTGTGCTGCAGCTATCAAATAGGAAATAATGGAAGGAAGTACAGTATTAAGCAAAACGTGATTCTGTTTTTACTTTTTTAAAGACCTTAGCAAGTTTCTTTGGTATTCTGCACATCATAAAGCCATCACACTAAATTTGGCAGTCTCATCATAGGACAGGGTGCTGAAGATGAGAACTGTATGCAGACAGTACTGTGAAACACGAGAGCGTTAAGACTTCCTTAGACACACAATCCTACTGTCATAAAAGCACTATATTTACTGAGGGGTTTTTAAAAGGTTTAATTAGGTTAGATTTAAAGCTGATGAATATGCTTATCAACTGTCATAGCTGTGCAATATTTCTTCAGTATAGCATACAGAGTCCACTGTAGAAAAAGTGCTTTTTCAAAATCAGCAATTCCTCCTGCAAGATTGGTGTCTAGTTGCTCCCCAGAAGAGAAGCTGTATTTCAACATTATATCCTTCTAAACCTTCCTTTGCACAATAGTAGCCTGTTTCTTCACCTAATCATTGCACTGAACCTCCTTGTTTTACAAATGCATCCTATGGCTAAACTGATCTAATGAAAACCCACTGACTCACATTTGGAGTCTATGTGTTTCCACATCCCAAGTTAACTCAGGATACCAAGGCTAGAAAGCTTTGGTGTACTGAATACAGGTGCACAGTAGTCCTGTTAAATATTAACAGTTATGCTCCACAACTATTTGTAGCATGATAATAATCTGACCCACCTTTCCAACATGCACATACTTCACAGTGTAGGTGATGGGGCCTTTCATGCAGATCAAATACATGGTTCATTAGTAATTCCATGCAGCTGCTAGATTAGATACCCATGAGGAACATATTACATTCCACTTTATTTCCATGATGTGGTTAAAGATGCGACTAGTTTTGAGTAGAATTTGGATCCCTCTCTCATGTACTTTTTCTCTCTTTAACATCTATCTTGGAGGTTTTCTATCCTACCCATTACTCCGATGGTTCATCCCCTTTCTGTTGCACGCCGGTCTTCATGGAATAACTACATGTTAAACATGTTGCTTCCTGTTTTCTTTCATGACACACTTTATATATGAGAGGATTTTTTCATGAACATTCACAAAAACACCTCAGAGATGTCTGGTCTTGCCCTCCACAATATATACGTCATGTATATGCTGTATCTGCTACTCTTTGTGGTGACTTCGGTGGCCATGTAGTTAGGTTGCGCTCCTTGCTTGTTTGCTGCTCTATCTTTTGACACTTAAAGGTACAGAAGACACTGATCTAGATTCAAAACTGGATTCTGGAGCTCTCTTGCACTAAACCTACTTGTTTTAGAGGTTTCACAAAAATAAACCCCCACAGATAAACTTTTCATTTACTCTAACACCACTGCTTTCAGTTAAACACGTTTTGTAGCATATCTCCTTCTGTTTTACCCCAGATAGATTTTTTCAATGCTATAAGGCCTTGTTTGCTACAGAGACTAATATTTTTCAAGTGTTAATTCCATGCAATTCATCACATTTACTTAAAATACATTTAGTAAAACATAAAACATAACAAAATTAGTCTCAGTTATTTAAAAGTGTACAGCTATAAACTACTACATCATTGGAAGAAATCTCAATTAAGCAGAATTGCCATCCCCATTAAGCAGCAGTCATTGCCATTAAGTATCATTGGACTTAAATTGTTCCCAGGGAGATGTCCTGATTAAGCGGACTTCCTAGTTTAAGTGTATCTCAATTAAATAGAACGTGCTGCATCAGCATTTCATGTTATGAATGCACTGAGAAGGCATTTGATTAGGATTTTGAAATGGTTTGTATGATTGCTATCATTACTGAAAATTTAGATGGGAATGCGAAAAGAACTTTTGGGAATTAGTATTTATGGCAATTAGGCACCTAACTCTTGGACTCTTAACAATGACCACTTAAAGTTTTTGATGTGGTTTGTAGGTACTAGTTCGTTTCTGAGTGGACATGATTAGCTGTACTTATAAAGATCCTTAAAAAGTAAACCTAGGATTAGGTATATGCCTAGTCTTGAAATCAAATAAGGCTTAACAGATTTGATTTGTCTTTTAAAATTTCTGCATGGCTCCAGAGAGCTAGTTTTCTGCACATTAATTTGAACATCTTAATGCTTGTTTAGAACTTGTCAGGGCCTTCTTTTGTTTGTCTATCTGATCTCACTGATTTTTATACATCAGTTGGAAGCATTCTGTATTTTAAAACTCATCTGAAATAAAGTTAGCCATAAACCAGAAAGATCCATCGCAGAACTCAATTTACTTCCAATCAATCTGTATTTCCAGAATAGAACTAGATTTTTTTCTGCATTTTTAATAGACGTTTCTTAAAAATATCTAGGTTCTTACTGAAATAATTCACTTCTATCTGAGCCAAATAAATATATCCTGTGTAACACAAAGAGCAAATGAGGGTAAGAGAATTATTCTTTCAGAAAAGAAAAATGATGATGTGGATATTTTAGTGGTATAAATGACTCATTCTGTAACTTCTATTTCATGATACTTTATTATGATGTACTTATTTTATGACAATAGAAGTGAAAGGAAACCCATTTTTGAATAATATCGTTAATATGAGAAAGAAATGAGGGACTACTGAGTGTCATAAGTATCTCTTCATATATCATCCAGCCAAGAGTGGAAAAAGACCATGTAACTTAACATTTCCCCATGAATTTGTGTAAACCTAAACATCCTTTGAAAGCTATTGACAGTTTATTCTGATGAGATAATCAGAATAAAAGGATAAATACGTTGCAGATATTTTCTTTTTCTCCTTTATATCTAAGCACTACTCCAATCTTGTCATGTAAAACCGTGTTCGGGATGCACAGATGAAGTCTGTGTCACCTTAGAAAATGGGAGTCCACTTATCCACTAATGCTAGAAGGTATTTATCTGCTTAATTCCCATTAGCATTAATGGGAGTTACATGCCTAATTCCACTCAACTTTGGTGAGAAATGCACCTTAAATTTTCAGCTGCTTGATATAGCAACCTGTGCAACCACACATAAGAGATTATAAATAAGGAAACAATAGAAACAAAGCAGGCTGCTAAGAGGTGCCAGCAGTGTACGGATAGAAGCAGACAATTTTCCCCTCAGCAAGCTTTTCCACTTAAATCATTTTAGTAAATAAATATTTAACAAGTGACAGAACTTAATTGATGTTTATATTTACATGGCAGTTAATTTATATTCTACTAAAGCTGAATCCTCCATCGACGATAATGCTTTATATCCCTCCATGGTGGCAGACACCCAAACAGCACAGTTGTGTTTTTGAAGAAAATCATAACAACAAAAAAATGCACTACTTCAAATACTATATAAGTCATTACATTTTTTCCTCTCTTCAGCTGTCAGATGTATTGCATTATATTATCAGATTGATAGATCTAGTGTTATTTCAACATTTACCATTTTACAACAACAAATAGAAAACAAATAAGGAAGCTTTGGTAACAAATCTTTCTTAATATGTATGTGAAGTAGACAGTTAGTCTAAGAGAAAATATAACTGATGACAGATTTCATTTCAATCTGCTGGTGCTTATTAAGATGTCTACAAAGAAAAAGCCATATCTGAATACATCTCTTGCTGCAAACAAAGGAAAGTTTTAATTGCTTTAATCAGCATTTGCTTTGTCTTTGCAGTGACACAGAAAAACAAGTCACGTATAATCAGCAAATGTCTTCTAAAGGAAATTTGCGAGCAGAGACTAGATGATTTCCATTATTTGTGTCAAGAACATGGTTAAAATCTACACTATAGGTGTAAAATCATTCAAAAATTCTTAAATCCACCTTGTAAAACAGATTCGTATTGGTTTTATTTTGTATAATTTTAGCATGTGGAGAAAGAAGCTGGTTTAAATCAGACCAAACTTATCTCCCTCAAATCTCTACAACAAACACTGTAGAAGCCATATCAGATTTTTGAAATCAGAGTATAGCCCAAGGAAACAAGATGCATGTTGAGGAATACTTGCAGCTGAAAAGATAATAATTTGACAGAATCCATGTCAACTGACAGGATTTGGAGAAAGTGATGGGCAAAATCCATTACTCCTTTCAGCTCATAGACTCTTTATTTTATATCTTGATGATGCATGTAGCTCACTCCTTCTCATCAGAAAGAAGGCCCAAAAAAGACACTTCTATTAGAAAAAAACGCATAAAAGAAACCACAACACCCAAATCTCTCTTGAGGAGGAAATGGGAGTTAGTGAATAGATCAAGTCCCACAAGAGAATTTGTGTTTCAGATTTCTAAATCTGTTAGATAAAGGCTTGGTCCCGCTGAAGGGATGGACCATTCACCTATTGAGAGCAAGCATGATTTCACCCAGTGTGTCTTGATTTATTTGCTCTTGTAAATCTTGTCCAGCATAGAGGAAGGTTGGAGAAAGATGAGACTCATGCCTTTGTCCCTTTCTGCAACTAAAATAGGGGTGCTCAGTGTTAAGGCTCACATGTGTGGTTCCTAACTGTAGTCCTGTGAAGCATTTCTAGATCTTTCAAGCATTGTCAGTGTCTGAAAGCCTCTGTCAGGGAGTTATGACTCCTACTGCGCACAGATTGCATTTGCAGAGACACATGTTTTCAATGAATACTGGTCTTAAATGCCTCTGGGCACTGAATTCTTTGAATAGATCTCCGTATGTGCAGCAACTGTTACACTACCATCGTATACTGTGGTTAGATCAGTAGCAGGCTAGGTGAACATTTGGTTTCTGTGTAACCAGTATAACTGTCTTTCTTGAATGTAAATACTTGCATCAAAATGCTTTTCTTGGAACGTCTTCAGTGTACTCAGTAGGACAAGAGGCCTCACCAGCTTCATCAGCTCTTATTCCCAGAATATCACTGATCTTAATGTCGTGGCTTCCCTCAGACAGCCAAGAAATGGAATTGAGAAGAAGACACTGACCTTCATTTAGCTGTTCTAGGTCTTTCTTTCTCTGGATGCAATAAATTTCTCATCCTTAGCTGATAAAATTGACTAATTCTATTTTCAAGCTGCAACAAGGGCCATGATATACCTGCTGTCCTGGTTTGGGCCATGTTTGGGCCTGGTTTGGGCCAAATTTTCTTTTAGTATCTTTGCTTTTTAGTTAAGTCTCTTCTGAGAAGCTGCACTCTCTGAAATTAACTGCATGTTTTTCCAGACAGTATCTGCTTCCAGCAGTGATAAGGCTCGGTGTTTATAGTTAGTGATGGAACATCAGAAGCAATGGTACGCAGAAAGGCCCTTGCTTATAGTTATCCCTAGGGAGACCAAGGTCGATGCTTGCTTCTGCTAACTGTCTTGTGCGCTGGAACTGAAAGAGCAGAGAAGCAGTCACACCTGCAACCCTGCGGTGGGGAGGAGCGAGTTGGACAGGTGACCCAGAACTGACCAAAGGGAGTATTCCATCCCATACATGACATACTCAGTATAAAGCTGAGGGATCACGAGGGTCTCACTCTTCTCTCTTCTTCTGTGGCTGGCATCCGAGAAGGACTCAGCCTGATTCTTCTGCCTTCGATCCCAATCCGTGCATTCCTGAATCCAGCTCCTGCCTGCTGCTGCTGAGTACAGTCCAGGACTTTCTTGGGGCATGCCCTGCAGTCTCCGGGTGACGTATTGGTCATTGGTGGGGGGGAGCTCAATATAGGTTTTGTACATATTTGTATATTTATATATATTTCATTTTCATTATTATTATACATTATTATTGTAGTTAGATTAAAGCTGTTTTAACTTTTCCAACCCATAAGTCTCTTTCCCTTTTCTCTTCCCCCCCCACTTTGGAGAGGGAGGGAGTTAACAAAGAGCATCTGTCGTTCGCTTAACAGCCAGCCCAGCTTTAAACCATGACACCTGCCCATCTCTTCACAAACACTGAGGATGGCTCTTTGCCTGCCATGTGACATGCCCCAATAGACAGTCAAAATGCTTTGGCTGAGCATACTGTTTCTATGGTCTAACCTCAGCATCTAACAGGTCTGTGATCTTCCCAGGCTCACTTCACAAACATGAAGAGAAATACAGTTCTTCGGAGGAGACTTTGAAGAAAGAGGTTAACACACTTACTCTGAATCACCCTCTTGAGAGGACTGTGGATCTTGTCTCTCTCTCCATGACCTGCACAGAATTCAGGAAGCCCAGACTCAGTGTGTCTCTCTGGTCCTTAAAGTTAGGAAAAGTGCATTGCTCTCCCAAGGAATAACTTCGTCCCCAGAAAAAGCACCTGGCTATTATAATTCAGGTCATCAGTAGATACAGCTAATCAACAGAAATAATTTAAGTTGAAAATCAATGACAAAATGCACACTGACTTCAATAGGGAAAATATTTAATCTTACGTGGTTTCAAACTAGCGACAAAATGGACAGTGCTCTGCTACTGTCATTGGAGCTATAATTTTATCCCTAATTCAAATGGTAAACCTTTCACATGCTAGGTATGAAATGAACAGATTCATACAGAAATAACCCTTCAAGGATAAACACCGTTTTAAAGTCACTGAAGAATCTGAGTGGGACCTTAATCACTAGCACAGACTGGCAGGTCATTTTTTTGACACTTGCACACAATTTTGAAAAGCAGCCAGAACTGACAGGTGCAAAGTTTCCGCACTCCTGTTATACACAATAATTCAGTAGTGAATGGTTATACGTGGCCTTATTTTATATATATATATCTCTCGAGATGTTTTGGCAGTAACTGATGTCCAATAATTAGGAAGATAGTACACAACTATGCTCAAAGAAAGCCGTAAAAAGGAATTTAACATATCTAGACTATTATTAAGATTAGTATTTTTTCTTATTAAACTTTCCTGTAATACTACATGTTTTAGCACAGTTGGTAGATCTAAAAAATAAAGAAGAAGAAAAAAAAAGTAGCAAAAGTCTCCCTTTTTCTGTGGTAAAGCCATCTCTCAGTAGGCGTAATCCTGAAAATCCTTGCAAGCAGGATGAATTTACATAATTCAGTCAGTTTTCTCCAATGGATGAAGGGAAGCATGTGACTATTTGTTGGATCACAGTCTAAATCAGCAGTGTATAATGTAGAGGTCATCCAGGAAGGAGCAGTTCTGAGCAAAGGTCTTCCAGACAAATTCTCTGTTTCTCCAACTTTTGTCTTCTCCTCTCACTTCTGTCCCCTACAGAGATATGGAGACACCATGAATGACACGTCCTCACCATCCCCATTTTAATAAAGTACAGAAATTATGTATTTTTATTTATTGTCATTTTAACTTTTACATAATATAATAATTGCATGATTAACATTTTGCATGATTAACGAGAGAAACAAAAAAGACTGGTGAATGTTTGATTTTTTTAGTACAAGTTACTGACCAAATTCCCTACACACATCTGAACATACTTCTTAAGTAACAGAATTAATAATCAGCAAAGCAATTCAACTGAAAAATCCCCTCACTGATATCAATATTTCTTACAAACACTGAGTTTGTGACTGCATCCAAAACAAAGTCTAGGGAAAAGCTCTTGCAAAACCCTTACAAAGGGGTCATGGGAAAAGGAAGGAAGTTGTAAGATGCTGCTGAACTCACTGTAGCACTGTTGAATGCAAGTTCCCTTGCTGAAAATATCATGGTATCAAACCCAACTCCTTACTGCCTTTGGGCACTTCTCTTGGGACAACAACTGACACATTTTTGCTCTATTATTCTACCTCAATTTTTCAACCATTAAAATGGGTGAAAATAAAATGCTTTATGATGGTATTCAGAGTACTTTTTAAAGGAAAATCAAGCCCATTCTTCTCAAATAATATGTAGTGGTTACTGTTTCATACAGGGTGCATTGTATCTTGGGGCCAGAATTTCAAGTCTCTCTTCCTAGATACGGCACTGGAAGTATGTTTTCCTCATTTTTTGTTGCATGGATGCCCTGTAGCATGTGCAGTATGAATATTAAATACGGAAAACTACTACTTTAGTCTTTTAATAAGATGGCAAAATAGAGAAAATAGAAGAAACTTCCATAGTTGTCATAAACATGCCATAAGCTATATTCTGTTGAACAGAAATATTTATCAGCTTCAACTGGATTAACAACATTTACTATATACCTAATCACAGGGTTTTAATCTTTTTTTGGTTCTAATCTAATAACTGATTTAATCATTATCCAAGCAACCATTGTAGTTCAACTGAGAGAATAAGTCTTACAAAAAGTGGACAGGTTATATTAAGTTTCATGCTTCATTCCCCCAAATGTTCGATCTTTTTTATCAGAATACTAAAGACATTTGCATATTTGTGTATGAGGTTAAGAAATGCAATTGTTGAATTGATGTTAACTGTCTAAAATTCCATAAAAGAAGATGAAACATTTTCATTAGATAAGACTTTTTGGCAATGCACATTGGTAACAAAGGGGAAACAAATAATTTTTCTATTTCTGTATTTTAAGATAAAACTAAAGGATTAAAATAAGATCAATAAGCATGTTATCATCCTATTATTATGAAGTGTATCTCAGTTACACTGAACTATAATAAATAAATGACAGGAAAAATAATCAACTTGGTTGGAATAAGTGTCATATAATACTTCATGTAAAAATAAAAAACATTTAGGATAGAATTCCCCAAATTATTATTATGCTAAATACTGAAAAAATACCAGCTGAAAAATGCAAGCTATTCATTAAATAAACCAAAATATATGAAGAAAAACAAAGGAGGATAACATTTCATACCACACTTAATTTTATTTATTTAATCTTTTCTCAGGCGCCTATAATATTTAAGTGTTATACAATTACCATAGCACAAAGCACTAAAAAAACTGAAACAAAATTCAAAAAGCTCAGATATCTAGCCAAGACAGCATCAATCAAACCTCCTATCAAAAGAAATCAATTGCTCACAGGTACAAAGAACAGGCAGAAAGAGAATAGCAGGAATGAGTTACACACTGGAGAGGGCAAAGAGTGGTCAAGAATAAGCCATCCCAAATCATGATGACTGTTTTTACAGTGTCGTAGGTGTTCACGGTACTTTAGATACAAAACATCTTGTAACTCTATAGCAGCAGATTTCAAGCATAAATACTGTCAACTCTCCAAGAACAGTGAGAGAGGAGGGGACAGGATAACCAAATAAATTTAAGCATGTCTAAAATAAGAGGACAGGATAACCAAATAAAGTTAAGCATAGATAAAATAAAATACACATACTGTAAATGCTAAGGCATTTTGTTTAGTATATTTACCTTTTAAGAATGAGACTATAAGCATGGAATGAGGTCAGAAAAGGATTTCCTTTTTATTTTAAAGCATGACACATATAATCCATAACCCAGATAATCTCACAGACATCTGAATAAAGTGAACAAACCTTGCAGCATACCATAAGAGAATAATTCGTTGTTCTCCAGAGGTGCAAATGAGAGGTAGGTTCTGTATGAGCTGCACTTTCCAGATGAAGTAGGCCTGTTCAGGGTCCAACAGTGACAATGTTAGGTTTGGTAAGGGTCAGAGACAGATATCATAGTTCCTAACCTTTAACAGCGTCTCCAGAACAGAATTTGTAACATCACGTTAGGTAGCTGAGATACTCTTCTCTCTCAAAGAGAGAGATACTCTTCTCACTCAGAACAGCTAAAGATGGTTAAGTGAGAAACATCAGCGACAAAAGTCAGCTGAAACCACTTGCCTTCCTGAAGTTGAGATGTCTCAGTGAGAACTTTGCCACCTAAGAATCCACGCTGCAAAACTGATTTTTCAATAGTAGAATACCAGGTTGGAAAGGACCTCAAAGATCACCTGGTCCAACCTTTCTTGGCAAAAACACAGTCTAGACAAGATGACCCAGCACTCTGTCCAGCTGAATCTTAAAAACGTCCAATGTTGGGAAAACCATCACTTCCCTGGGGAGATTATTCCAAAGGCTGATTGGTCTCATTGTGAAAAATTTTCATCTTATATCCAACTGGAATCTCCCCAGGCTTGTACCCATTACCCTTTTTCTTTTTCATGTGACTCTCTGTAAAAAGGGGAGCTTCCATCTTTGTAGTCACTCTTTTTTAAGTACTGGATCATGGTGATGAGGTCTCCCCTAAGGCTTCTTTTCTCAAGGCTGAACAAACCCAGTTCTCTCAGCCTTTCCTCATATGGCAGGCTTCCCAGTCCTTTGATCACCTTTGTGGCCCTTCTCTGGACGCTCTCCAGCCTGTCCACATCTTTTTTGTATAGTGGGGATAAATAAGAAGAAGAAACTCCCCCATCTTTTGTCTTTTTTCCTTTTTTCAAAGAATTTAATACTGTCTTTCCTTCCTATTAAAAGAAAACTATACCTCCATGTAGCTTTCAAAACAGCACACTTCTCAGTCTTAATTCTCACAGGGAAGCAGTGCAGCTGGTTGTATCTATAGATGTATCTATGCCAGTAAATAAAAAAGGGCCGTAGACCAGTCTCTGGTTTTGAGGGCACAAGGCTCTGATGGGCAGATTTCCTATTCCTCAGGACTAGTCTCCTCTAGAGCAGATTTACACCGCAGGCAGCATAAGTAGGACATGAACTAAGAGTTAAGCAGTATGGACAGCAAATATTCAGTACTGAAGCTTGCTCTGCTGTTATCTTTTATTTAGGAGAATAGATCTCCTCTGAAGAAGGAGTATTGTTCATCCTCCCTAGGAAATTATACAAGAAAAAAAAAAGGTTTGTAAAAAGAGAGAACAGAATTTTATCCCAGCATCTGACTGAAATTGGATAAAAAGGAGCCTTTGGGACACAAAACTTTTTACATTTCTATTGCAGAAACTTCAGTCTTGAAAGCTAAATACATGTTGGAAGAAATTGCCCTTGTTTTAACCTGGTTATAGCATATGCTTCACTTTGTCAATGTGGATTTGAGATTCATTGCGCCAGAAAGGAAAAGTAAGCTGGAAATACGGCTTTCTAGCCTGGTGAGTAGGGCTCCTTAGTGATTCTAGGTTCTGTTCCCAAAAATATCTGGCATTTTGGCATATAAGCAAATGATGGTGGAATAAAAAATTCAGCAATGTGACTACAAGTAGGGACAAGAAACACCGGTTTCTCTCCCACTGAAATAGGAGCCCTAAACATTCGCACTCAGCAGAGGCGTTAGTAAATGCTACAGCCCTAGTGACTAGCACCTTCTTTCAGAAGGATGTGAAGGAAGAGGGACTGTCTGTATGGATGCTTTAGCCAGTAGACATGGGGGGAAAAGAACACCATTCTTTTTCAGGGAAAGCAAGATTTGTGTTGTATTTTGTAGGGAAGTTGGTAATACTGGGACAAAATCAGTATGAAAACTCACTGAGTGAAGCCCCAAGGAAGCTTAAATAGAGAAAGGCTCAATTTCTAAAATGAAAAGGAATATTAGGCAGGAACTAAGGCATCACAGTGTGCCTCCTGCTGGTCTTGAAAAGTGATAAATCAACGTACTCAGTGAGCAACAAATATTTCTTAGAGTGCTGTTTTGATCTTACTTTCTCCTAAGTCTTAATTTAGGTGCCTAAGTCTATTCTCAGAACTAGTGCTGCTCCAAAAGTATAGTCACCCAGGGTGAAACATGACTATGCATCTGCACGGGCACACATGTATCTGCGTTCTACTGTAATCTCTGATATCAGCTTGGAAAAAATCATTGAGCAAATCACATTAATATTGTCTCCTATCATTACCTAGTTTAGGTGTTATGACTACTCATCACCACTGAGAGGACAGAAAAAGTGAAGATTTGGCAGCCTTGGATGGCAAGCAGGCTTTCTTGAATTTAGGTGCTGTAGTCACAGTGACTAAGTACCCTGAATAATGTCTGGCTTAATCAATCATTTACGAAATAGGGAATTGATACTAAGCTCTGAAGAGAGGTGTATGATGATAAGGCAGACAAAAAGAACTAGATCCATGCCAAATACTGTCATCATTTCAGACAGGTAGGTACTGATCATCATCCACCTCTTTCTTGCAGTCTTTTCTTCACCACCCCAGGAGGACCATAGTTTCTGATGAGTTTCGTCTAGCTCTCACTCTGTTTTGAGTCAAGTTTCAGGCTCTGAATTAGAAACCTGACAATGATACCAGAACCAATATCTTTGTAGGATACCATTCCTCTAGCAGATGCAACAAATGAGACAGTTTCCTCATCAGTGAATAATTAAAATTGTGCAATAAGAAACTACTGGCCATCTCAGCAGTAAGCAATTAAGTTTACTCATGAGAGTACACAACAATTGCATTAGTGTTAAACAGGGGAAGAGGTGGGAAAAAACTGTGTAATCTATGTGTACTCAAATAAGTACGAATCTAGACCCTGAATTCCTAATTAATTCTTAGAAGTTTGCTGCCATTTTCACTTTGACCTCACATCTAAATGCACCATCACACAAGCAAACAAATCAATAGCGAAGAAATTTAAATGGCTTCACAGAAATACAGTAAAAGAAAAAAAACAACCACGGAAACCAAACCTTTGTTCTAGCTCTTTCTTGGAACTGATCTGAACAAGTATCATGTTAGAAACAGTATCTATGACAATGTTATGCATGTGGAGACTGCTTAGATTACATTGTCTAATACATGGCTACTGTTGTGGTAAAAATGATGCTCTAACCACCCAGAAGTTTCATACACAAAATATGACCATATTCTTGGCAAGTTCCTGCGCAAGGTTAGGACTGAGGTGAATACACGTTAACGCTCACTAGATCCTTTATACAGATAATATGTACTTAGTACTTCTCTTGACATGAACAATACACATTATTACTGCTTTTGTGACCTTCTGAGTAATGCAAGAGTGTTATGGAAAGATACAATCTTAAATTTGTATTTGTACATATTTATACTAGAGGATTCTGGTTTTGTTTAGTATAGAGAACAACATGTGATGTTCAACTGCAAGATCCTCGACTTCTTTAATCCTGAAAAGGGCTTGTTGCATTACTCTACGTTGTACCACAAGGTTGTTCCATTTGTTAAATGGAGTAATATTATTTTGCCCGTCTGGTAAATCGCTTTAGGGTTTGCAGGAGAAACAGGCGTATTTATTTGAACTGTTGGATGTTAGTGTCTGCATGAAGACACAGTAATTACATCTTTCACTATGCCTCTATCGGAGCACACGATATATATGTATTTAAATAAAATGGAATGTAAACCTGGCCTTTAAGTCTTGGCTCTGGCATGTTGCTTTACTTACTTTATGTCAGCCCTGTGTAACACGATACAGATCTGCATTCTGGTATCACTAGTTTGGTCAGAATCAGTGTTTGTTTTACCATCTTGCAAAAGCAATAACTCTTACAGCTGTCCAGATAGATACAAATCTCACTTGAAATATTCAGAATGAATCCTAAGATGGTTTGCTGGCACCCAGAGGGGAAACTGTAGTGCTCTTGCTCCATTCTTCTACCAAGGCCTGAACACTGAGAAAAACAACATTTACAACTGAGTGAGTTTCCAAACTGCCTAACTTTTCAGTTGTGTGTTTTTTATATGTTAAATATGGTTCAGAAGATTAAAGTCTTCATTTTAGGCAAAGAAAGGAAATAATGTTTCCTGTCCCATTTGCCAAGCTAAGTGAACAACTGTTCCAGCACAATTAGAATTGTTAATTGATTTGAAAACATAGGGCTTTGAAGGTGGAAAACTGCTGACATTATTTCAATGGGGAAATGCACTCCTGAGAGAGAGCACTGCAGTACAATTTCTCTCCTTGTTTTGTTGAATATACATCTATAAAAACACTGTGAATCATGCAGTAAAAACTGCTGTGCTGATATCATAAATCTCTGATAATAAAAATTTCATTGTTGAAACAATAAAATAGACTTTTATTATAACACAGAGTATCCACCTAAACATTGTCCTTTTAGCTTCTTTGAGTTAAATGTATGCACAGTTTTACAGTCTATAAACAGATCTGGAATAAAAGTTAATAAATGTCAAAATTTGCATTTCAAAAAATTCTTGCTGCATTTTAGGGAAGATCAATCTATGAACCTTTCAACATTATGTCAAATGAAATGCTAATTGTACCTTTAGGAATTTCAGAGACAGTGACAAGAAACTAAATGCTCTGTTCCTTTGCATCAGCAAGTCGAGGATAATTGTATATCTACTCTTGTGAACTTCTAAGAAAAAAAGAAAAATGCTAAGAAAAAAGGGTTTTCTATTCTTTAACTCAGGAGGGTAAACTCCTTCAGCCACCCTTCATCAATCTACCTTCAAATAAAGTGTGTTAACATGTTGACAATGGACAAATCACACAGAGCTACATTTATTCATTTTATAATAGGTTTGTCAAATGAGCTTCAGCTAGAGATTTAAAAGTAAGAAACATTTCCATCCAGGAACAACTGACTTATTCTGTTCAAGTTGCTGGAACAGTTTGCAGCATAAATTTCTTTTTTGAGAACAGCTATCTTCCTCCTCGCTCCCCAAATATTAGCAAAGTACAACTTCTTTGAAGGGTAAAACCACTAAAATATATAAAGAAGAGGCATAAGAGGTTTTTTATATCCACTCTAGACAAACCTGTAGTGCATCCCTTGTTTTGTTTAGTAATCAATCTTAGCAGTTTATCTCTAAGCAATACAAATTATATGCCATAGTGGTAAGTGCAAGAACACACTTACGCAATAAGGAAAGCTGGCTGAAAAGTAACACCTAATTCAGGTTTGCTACATTTTCCCCAGTATTAACCTATCCTCAATATATTGAATATATTTCCCACAGCTACACTGAGACTGTTGAAACATTCACTTACTGTGCGGAGACTGAGAGACAGAATAAAGTCGGGGAAATGTTTATGCTCATGTTAACCTCTTCAGTCAGCTTTATCTGGCTCAGGCCTGGACTAGGCATCTTCTAACTCTCTAAATGCTTTTACAGGAAACAGTCTGGGGTTTCCAAAGCGGAGGCCACTCTCATCCCACCTTTCTAGCTTTTGGTCTATAGCCCTGCATTTGTATATATATTTTAGGTTGTTCGTATGAAGTCATCGCAAACTGCGTTTCATTTAGAAGTTATATAACTCAGACACACTTCAGAGCAAGAATACATATCGGAGAATCTACTTGTCTTTGTGTTGCTGCTACATACCTGAAAAGGAAGCTGCAGATCCTCTAGTTAACTATTTGAGCCTGATCCTGGTGTCATTAAAGTCGAAGACAATTTTGTCTTTGGTGTGAACGGGAATTGGGTTGTGTTATATTCATAGGTCCACCAGCATATGTAACCATATTTTTAGTTTACTCGTAGTAAATGTAAAATTATATGCTGAGAAGTAATGTACTTAAATAATTTCGGTCCTGTGTAACCTCTCACTGCTAGAACACAAGTTACTCACTGGTTCAAATGTTTTAAAACTGCTATCCATCAATTTTCTTTAAAAAATGCTAATCTATATGCCATTTCCATGATACATAGTAGCTAGATAATCAGAAAATGTGGTAGGCATAGACCTTACATATCTGGTACTTTTTTACAGCAACTACTTCCACATGTATGATTGCTCTGTTTGTCAGTAAAACTGATTCCTGACCCTCCGTTCCAATGAAATGTTTTTCAGCTTCATATTCACCGTACAGTGCAAAGGTATATTGGAACAAGAACGAATACACATTAGAAAGAAAAGGATAAAAGAAAAAGCTTGGTATAATCTGCGTAATTCATTACATACTCCAAGCAATGAATAACTATCGCATCTAGTAAACAACATTACACTACGACATTTTGGGATAAGTGAATTTCAACATGCCAGTCAAACTTTAACCATCATTTCAACATAAACTGAACGGATTCAGTCAATTCACTGGGACCCTTTCTCCACTAATATATCTTTCACAACTGTAAAGTTTGTAATCAGATGGATTTCTATTTTCATTTCACTTCATGCCTACATGAAAAAGAACAGATATGAAACAGAACTTTCTTAAGCACAATGTTAATCTTTTTTTTTTTTTAAGAGTCAAAACTGCAGGCTAATAAAGACCATTTAAAATAAAAGGGACCATTACTCCTCGGTTTTATATGAGCTTACATGCTTTCATTGTGCAAAGTGTGTTATTAATTTAACATGCCAGATTCATAGGTTTCTGCAATATCAGGTTTGATGTATTCATTATCGGCACTCAGTACATTAATTCACGCTGAAGTCCGGTAAATCAAAATTATACCATCTGGCTTCCTGTTCTTAATGATGAATTTGATGTAGGGGTGATTAAGATTGTTAGGCTTTTGAATTTTAATGTAAAAATTAGGGGATTAAAAAGGCATTTAGAAATGACCAATAGTTAGAATAAACTTACTGACAGGATCTAATTTGTGTACTTGCTAGTAAAGCTCCATTTTAATTAGCAGCCACAGTCTTTCAGCACAAGCTCAAAGAGACAGAAGTTTAGTGATTAAGAAGATGAAGCTGTTAAATTGATAAATTGACCTTGAAATACTTGTAACTGTGGGGGATGGCCTAGTAGCAGTATGGTTGGTATGTTGTGCTACCACACGGGGGAAAGAGTTTCGGGATTGACCCTAGTAATTCTACCTTTTTAGATGATTGACCAGCTGGGGATGGGAAAAATCACAGAGGTGACCTGCTCAGTGTCTAAATTCAATTGCTCAATTTGTAAGCAAACAAATTCCATTATTATTTAGCACTTGCTGGCATATAGCCTGAAATACCATCTCAGCTCTTCAACATCTTACTCACTTCCTTTGCCAGAAAGAGGTGCTAAAACAAGGTAGAAAAGATAATGGGGTTGAAACAACATCATAAGGTGAATGATGACCTTTCAGCTTCCACTGAGAGTGGAACAGTCAGGGACAAATTTGGCTCTCACTTGTCAAATGTTCTTGACAATGGCCAGGCAGTCAAATTTTTGACAAGACTATTCCATTGTACCTATGATATTTTGTTAATCTAAACCAAGGATGTTGCATATTGTTGCATGGAAATTACTAAAAATATTTAGTGGTACAGATAAGATGTGTAAGAGCTATAGCATGCAAAGGGAAGATAGCTCTGCTTAGGGTGTTTGAGCTTCATAGAGCTGCATGACATCATCTGGAATGATATCAAGGCCAACAAGATAAAAGGCAACTCAAATTCATATACATGGTAAAACTGAAATAAAATAAAAGCTATTGCTCTCGTGTTTTGGTAAGGTCCAGTTATTTGTACCATCTCAGAGAAATGTGATAGTATGTCAGATCTCACCTGCCCTTTAAAATTCCTAAAGATAGTCACTAATATTGGTACACTGTGGCAGGTATAACTTACAAGAGAAAACGAGTACATTTGTACATATCAACAGTTTGAAGGATTCTTATTCCTTGGCAAGTCAGGGAATATTTTAAGTCTTATATTTTAGAGGAAATCGAATCTTGACTAACCACTGCAATTTATGTCATTTTAAATAAGATATATTTGAATAAGTATATTTTTCATGCCCTAAAAAGACTGATGTCTTCTTTTATAAGCTCATCCTGTGACACACTTGAGTAGGTAGGTATATTGATTTTTTTCTTTTTCTGATGGCAATGAAGTGTAAATGGAAAATATCAGACTTGGCAATCACTTAAACCATGTGAAAATTTCAGAGTGAAGGCTATTAGAGTCACTTTGTGATCTCCCTAGATGACCAAGGAAAAAAACATTTCTACATTTCTTCAGATCCTTTGTGTGACAGCTAAGGAGAATAACATTTTTTCTAATATGCCAGTTTTAGTCTCTAGTTGAGAATAACCTCAGTGCTTTCTTATGTCACTAGCTGAGAGAAGATGAAAGACCCAGCCTTGTGTAAATGGCTTTGTCTAACCATCAGTCTTTAGCTCTGCATGGCAGCTGTACTATTGACATTAGCTTGTGCACTGGGTGAAATTGAAGTGAGTTAAATGTGACCTTGGCTTAGTTGTTGAAGTAGAAATGAACTCTACTGGGAGTGAAAAAAAATAAGACCAGTTTCTCTAACTTCATTTTTTCTTTAATGAGTTTAACAGCACTCTTAGGATTTGATACATTTTATAAAAAAGCTTTTATTTCCTTTTCTATTATACAGTGAGTAATCACCATTAGTAAGGTTAGCTTGCCCTTTTAGTATAAAATCCTGATTTTAGGTGTTTATATCCCAATTACTATAAAAAGTGGATCTCTCTCTCAAAAAAAGATCAACTGCCTTTTCTCTGTGTTGTCTGCTGTACCATTTCACAAAAACCTGTTAACCACACATTAATTTTAGTTAAAGCATTCAAAATATTGCAAAGTGTTCAGTGTGTCTAGTGACTTTGCTTTGTCTGTTAGGTTACACTGAAATTCACTGAGCTATCTGCTGGTAAATGACATGCTCATGTGAAAGACAAGCAGGTAAGTAAGGATGGTTTGGAGTCAACCCAGGATTTTGGTGTTGTTTATATCCTGCATTTCTTCCATGTTTACNACACTGAAATTCACTGAGCTATCTGCTGGTAAATGACATGCTCATGTGAAAGACAAGCAGGTAAGTAAGGATGGTTTGGAGTCAACCCGGGATTTTGATATTGTTTATATCCTGCATTTCTTCCATGTTTATGTGACAACATGAGATATCTGAAGATGAGCAGAAGGAACAGGAACAACTAGTCAGATTCTCATCCAGGTCTTCAACTCATTGTGTATAGGGGTCCAAACTGGGGGTGCACTGGGCTATGTACACCAGATACTCCCACCAGTTCACAAGACAATCTCAGTGAAGTAAAACAGAAGCATAAACCTCACATTCACTGCTGGGGTAATAAACTAGATACAGTTTGTAGAAAAAGACTTCAGAGGAATCTGCATAGATGACTAGGGAACAAAAAGATGAGCCGTTCTGGGGATCTGTGGCCCCAGGACCATTACAGGAGAAAGGAGGCCAGAAGCTTTCACAGGAAGAACCAGACACTGAGAAACAAATCTTTCCCTGCCTTCAGAGACACACATTTCCTGACTGCTGCTGAGATATCTTAGCTCTGCTGCTCAAACTGAAGGCAAAATGCTCAGATATTGGATAACCCAGTCCTGGGTGCAGCAGTCCCAAAACTGAGGATACCTCTGGCTAAAAGACAACTCGTTCTTGGAGGAAGACCTATAGCATAAGTACAAGGATAACAGCTTGGGGAGATTAGGCATGGGGTTGGATACAGCAATTTACCAAAAGACTACCCGTTTCTTCTGGCCATTTGGGCAAGCATTTTTTTCCCCAAAAGCTGAACTTCAGTGAACTTACATTCACTGAGTTGAACAGTATAATATGATAAATTACTTGAGGCATTGGTTAAGGTAATCAGAATGCTAGGTAAAAACAAGTGAAAGCTACCTGGGTTATGTCAGCTTTATTTTTTATGGAGATATATGCAGAAACCTGTTCATTTCAATGAAATCTCTCCCAAGATAGAATTTAGTCCTTATCAGAATTTCCTTATTTGATATTTGCAACCCATTATTTGTGGATTTTATGCCCAATAAAACACTATTTTCCTGGTCCCATTTCTACATCAGTCAAATAATTCCCACTCAATTACATTTCCCAACCCTTCTTATGTGGCCCTAGTTTCACTTTCTTAGAATTTACTGCTTATAAGCAGTCGGTCAAAGGTTTATGTGATATATTCCACTACACCTGGATTTTCTGTATTGCTGTTTGAAAATTGAAAATCTTTCTTTTCATCTTCAGTGTCTTTCACTTACATTTTTCTGTATTATTTCATAACCATATATCTGTCCTTGGTCTTAGCCTTTCCAACTGCTTTTTATTTTAGTGTCCACCTCATTCATTTTGACTTATTTTCCAGTTTTGTGCAGTCATCAAATTTCAGCCTGTTACTGCACATTCTGTGTTTCAGGTTACTTTTATATAGGGTGAATAAAATCTGTCTTAATAGTGATACTTTGGCCTCATACTTGTCTGATACTTCCCTCGTTCACAACTGTTAGAACTTATAACTACCCCTTATAATATACATGTCAATTCTTAGGACATTAATGTAACATACTGCCAGTATCATACATCACCAGGCCTGCAGCAAACTTCTCTTGGGATCTCTGAAAAAACTTTGCTGGGAACTCAAGAAAGAATTTTTCTATAGCTTCGGCCTGTTTTAATCCATTTGTATTTCTTTAAACCCTTTTTTGCAAACTAAGGAAAATATCTTAATTCTGTAGTTGTCATTTCTTTTTGTTGAATTTAATTAAGTTCCTAAGACTTCTGTATTAGAGGCTTATATCAGAGGAAATTCCTTTGATAAAATCAGGGATAAGTGAAAATTTCAGTGAGCTGGTGTTTTCAGAGGTTTAACAAATCGTATACAGGGACAGATTTATGTTTTTAAAGAAAAGCTGGCGAGCAATGGAAGTTGTGGACTGGAGATTGCAGCCATTTCAAGCATCCTGCAGGTGCACAGTGCAGAACTAGGAGATCCTGGACTACAGAGAAAATGCTTGGTAATATCAGATTCAACCCTGAAAAAGGGCATGGCCAGAAGCAGAGACACAGATAACTCCCTGGAAAACCAAAATCATTTCCAGTGCACAAAACTGAGAATATATGGCCATGTGTATGAGTGAGTGTTTTCTCAGAATTGTCAAATGATTATACATTTCCATAGCTCACTGAAGGATATGGCAATCGAACCAATTCATCATAGAATAGAATCATAGAACAGCCCAGGTTCCATGGAACATGAAAAACCATGTGGTCCAACCTTTCATGGGAAATGGAGCCTAGGTGAGATTATCTATCTCCCTGTCTAATTGCGTCTTGAAAACTTGCAGAGATGGGGACTGCACCACATCCCTGGGGAGGTTGTTCCAGTGGCTGATTTTCCCACCGTAAAAAATTTCTTGTATCGAGGTGAAACCTCTCCTAGTGCAACATGTACCTGTTGCCTGTTGTGTTCTCCATGTGGCTTCTTGTGAAGAGAGTTTCCATCCTCTTTGCAGCTGGTCTTTAAGTACTGGAATACTGTGAAGAGGTCACACTGAGTTTTCTCTTCACCAGGGAGAAAAGACCTAACTCCTTCTGTCTTTCCTCATAAGGCAGGTTCTCCAGCCTTTTGGTCATCTTTGTGGCCTTCCTTTGTACCCTCTCCAAGAAAGTCTCTTTCTTGAATTGTGGAGAGCCAGTCCTGCCAGAGTCACAAAACCACAGACATATGGTGGTACTTCCTCAGAGAGGAAGGAGCAAAGCTTACTATTTAGTGTCCTTCCATTTCTTTTTTTTGTATCTTTCGGTTCAGTTTCATTGTTAATTCAGTTTGACATCTTACAGATTTTTTTCTCTCAGAGGACATGATCCAATGCTTCCAATGTCTTCTTATTCTTAGAACTGTATAGCAGTCTTCAGTGTTTACGTACGCTAACAGTGATCACTTGTCATTTTATAGAGCTCATTAACAGAGAAAGAGCACAGAACTTAAGAAACATAGAACTTAAAAGTGTTAGTATATAAATAACCATTCATATGGTTTTAAGATAGAAATGCACTTCTGAGTGATTGTGAAATTCACACACATGGTCCTGTACAGCTTTAGAAAATCCATGTAATTAATTGATGTCTTTGCCTTTTAAGTATTTTGTTCACCTTTCATCTTACAAGCCAAGCTTTCTAGATTTTAGCTAGATCACTTCTTAAATATCTGCTACTTTGCCCTTTTCAATTCCAAAGAGATTATAAATAAACTTGCTAAAGGTTTCGTTATCTCTTCTGGGACGCTTCATCAAATGTGTACCTTCTGGTTCTTTAGTTTTGTCAGTCTTTAAATGTTCTGATTTCTAGGTCACCTCTTCCAGCACGATCTTGAGTTTCTTCAGTATACTTTCCACCTCTGCTGTTAAATTTATGTCTGTTTCTGGCATCTGTTCCCAATCCTCCTTTGTGAACACTCAGGCTCAGAATTCATTAGAATTTTTAGCAATGCCTACCTAGGCTGTCAATAAACTACTTTCACTATCTTTTTGAGGCCTTATTGTTTCTTTCACTGATGTCTTGTTCAAGTCAATTTATCCTAACTTAATCCTAGTTTCTCCTTTCTTTTACAACAACATAACTCAGGAGTCATTCTTTTAAAAATTATTATAGGAACTGTGCAAGAAAGCAAAGCAACCAACCTTTTTTTTAGTCTTGCTCCTCTTTTTCCTCCATGTTGTTGCCTGCTTTGTGTTCATTTTACAGTTTTCCCTGGGCCCCAGCCTGCTGTAAATAAAGGGATTTCTTGTAGCCATCTCACTTCACTAATGCTACCCAAAGATGTCATGTCTTCCAAAGATATAGTAGATTGGACTCTAATGTACTCTGTACTTTGTCAATTATTTTAATTCATGCAAATGACATGTAAAGAACCATAGAAAAAGCTCTTGAAACACCTGTTTTGCCTGAGTATCAACATTTATCAGACACAGATCAAGTCTGTTGTATCAGTGAAGCTGTTCTAGGTTGGTATCTTTTTTCTTCCTCCCATCAACTGTTGCAATTTTTGAGACAAAATGCCTAAATAATAAATCAATTCAAAAATTTACAGTGTTGTGGGTGGAACCTTGGGGTCCACTGGAAACTGAATACAGCTATTGTCAACTAGTAACAGCTGCAAATCGACTTAACTATGGTTTATCTATACAAAACTTCCGTATGATGTGAACTAAATGCTAAAGAAAACATTAGTGTTTGTATAATATCAACAAAATCAATATGGCTTTGTGCATGGATGCCTTTATGCCTTTTTAAACATGCTATAGATCAATTAAGATTGCACCAATGTGTTTGTATAACTCCTTTTAAAACGTCTACATACTTTAAGATTAAATTTCCAAACAGTTCCTAAAAAGATCTAGATATTTGTACCTTTCATTTTGCAGCCATATGTAACTCTACATACAGTGATACACCAAAGTCATTAACCTGTTCAAGACCCTGATAAATTCAGAGATATAACTATTATTACTATTGATGTTATCTTTGCTATGCTTCTTGAATTTGCATACACACCTCTTAGAAAAACCTGTGAGTGTCTTATTTAAAAATATTTTCATGTTTGCCTATTTTTATCTCTTTGAGTATTGTGAGTTTTTCTCTTTTTTTTCTCCTCTCTAGGCATTTTGTTGTCTATTTTGTTGTTTGATATTACTGTCACCTTGTCCACCCATCTGCTTCTTCAGGCTATTTCTTTCCTCATTTTTGACAGTGCCTGTGTAATGTTTCTCACACATCTGGTTTCTCTCCTATATACTCGCTTAGGCCCTCCCTCATGTTTCTGTGTATCCTCTTAGCATCTGGTAGATCACTGACTGTTTGAGGAGCTGCTTATTCAGAAATCAACTTTCTGCTGCAATGTTCTAAGACTCCAGGTAGGCTGGAGTGAAGGTACTGTAGACAATAATTATTATTCACTGACTGATGAAAAAATCCTATACATAATGAAAGAGCTTGTTGTTGTGCATGTACTCATGGGGATAGTGTGAGGGTTTCTGAAGAAACCTTTGGTTTAAATCTTTCAATTAAAATCTCATTCTTAATGTTACATCAGTATAACTCTTGCATTTAATAAAAAATGGATTAAGCTTTGAGAGTACCATTTTAAGAATAATTATCCTGTTCATTTTTTCACAGTACTCCTAGAATGCTTTTTTTTATATACTTTTAGAACTTCAGCCACATATAACTAGTTAGTAAAGATGTAAGACCATGCAGTCTTATCCAGACCTACATGTCTGCCCTGTGGTCTTTTTCCCTTAATGATTTTTTCCTCCACAAACAGACATACCTATTTCTTGAACTCACAGATGCTCTTTACTCTTTCCGCATCATTGTCCCATATACAACCACTTGGTTACACTATGTTACCAGAACTACTTTAATGCAACTCCTCTTACCAATGGAGCACTGGTGTAGTACCATATTGATTCACATTTACTCCTAATATACATTACATTTTTGTATTTATGCTTGGCTTCAAGAGTTTGCTTATCTCTTACAGGAAAATACTTGCCACACGTAGTATAGAAGTGAACTCTGCACAAAAAGCAAGTGGCAGATCTTTGCAGAGTAGAATTCGGAGGAAGAGAGTAGGACAATGTTTCATCCACACTATGGACATTGTCTCCTGCTTCTCTGTGTACCAGTAACCATGTAGAGTTTGCATTTCAGTTTACGTGCAGACCCACTGTTTGCCTTGTGGCTTCAGTGGCTCAGCTTTCCCTTGTCTCAGACCCACCATTCTTCCTCATTCCTTGCTCCTGGGAAGAACATTGGTGCCTATCATTTCTTTGTGGTACACAGGAGGAGCTGGAAGCACCCTCTGTTAGTCATTGCTTGCCTGATATTAAAATCACTGGCAGCTTAGAAGACTTGTTTGTCTGTCTTTGTTTAAATAACTGATTACCTATTATCATAAATGCTACTTTGGTCCAATAATGGCAGGCAAAACAGATCTAAATTCCATCTGCGTGACCAGCCTCGGCAGGTCTATATACCTTCTGCCCTGTGAGGAGTGGAGTAAGAGCAAAATTGATTCATTCAATGTTTGGTTTCCCTTTTCTAGTCATGCACGTCATCCAGTCTGGGAGATCTAAATGACTAGTCTTCACATTTATTCTTAGTTTATATATTTAATCCACTTCTGTCTTCTTTAATAGGACGAAACATCCATCTTCAGGTATCTTTTTCTGCTTTGCTATTATACCAGTGTTTTGTCCATTACCCTATTATTCTTGCCATTCCATGACTTTACCTAAGCAATTTATCTCTGGTATAGAACCTTGTTAGCTGTCTTTTTAAAATCTAAGTATAGTACATGCACTGAATTTCTCTTATCTATCATGGCAGTAATGTCTTAAAAAAAATCTGTAAGTTAGTTAAGAGTGACCTCTCTAGCCCAAGTCCACATTGATTATAACTGTTTCAAGGAGGAGTCTTTCATTAAAAACCAGAAGGTAGTTTTGAATATTTTGATTAAAGAAATTAGTTAAATTCTCATTTCTTAGGTTGCCTCTTGGTGCTTTTTAATAATTAATAGTTTTATAGCTCTTTACTTCTATTTCTAAGAATTATTAGAAAACCTTTAGCAAATTTCTTTGGATAGAAAAAAATTATGATTTTGCTGAGATCACAGTAACAAATTCAGTTGGACAGAGCATCTAAAAATATTTTTCTAGTGTTATGTAAATAGCAAATGTTGTTGGAAATGATTTTATGCAAACCTAGCAGGAATCCTCCTATCTGGCTCAGTACTCATGCTCAAGTTAATGCCTCTACATCATTAAAATTGTGAATTAACACCAGGAATTTTCTTGCTCCCTTGTGCTTCTAAGCTACTCTCCATGGAAAGAAGTTACAAGAAGTATGTTGTATTAGCAGCACCCATATTTGTTAAAATGGAAATGGTTTGCCAGTAAGTAGGGTCTTACAGTGTTCCCTGAAATTGGCAAATTCTTCTTTACCAATTTTGAAAAATTAATACCTGCACTGTAGGCTTTATCTTTAGAGCTTATGTACTTTGTCTAGGCCTTTGGAGGCTGTAGAGTTCCACAGAGACCTCACTGTTTTGCTTGGTAAAGATGAAAATGTGCAGCCCACTGATGTATTACACACTTGATCTGTTATGGACTCTCAAAAAATTATAATCTCAGCTATATTTATTCTGTTAATACTCATTTGAAATCAACTGAATGCTGCTGGAGGCAAAGGAGCTACACGGGGGTAAGCCTGACATGAGTGAAAGGAATCAGGCCCACCATCAGCTATTCTACTGAATATTCTATTGAACTATTGCAAATGACATCCAGAGCTGAACCGAAGATAACTGCATTTTATAGTGATTTAATATTATTATGTTTCTGAGTGGGGCATGCTCCTTATGCCCACATGCCAAAACTATTACTGAGAAAGGCTCCTTGATGTGGAAGGAAAGATGAGGTGATAGGAGGGAGCAAGGAGAACAATATAACACAATTGTAAGGAGAGACAGAAGAGCATACTGTGGTAAAATTGGAGTCAAGAGGTGTCATGATGAAGAGAAGAGAAACAATAATAATTTGCATTTTGTGCAGCACCTTTTAGTCAAGAATATCAAAACACTTTGCAGTTGGCTTAACTCTATCTGTTGCTATAAATAAGTACTAGTAACCTGTCTTATGAGTGACGTGTGGAAAACTGTAAGTGGCTTCCCTAAACAGCAAGACCACAAGAAAGCTGCACACTCTGTCCTGACTCCTAACATTTGCCAATAAAACCCGATTCTCTGAAGGACACAGAAACATACAGTAACAAAAAATTGAAGAAACAAAATGATGTGATGAGGCAGGAATGCACTCTTCACCTCAGACTTTCATGAAAGTCTACGTTTGTTCTGTCTCTGTTGCTCTTATAGCACAGCCGTAACTCCCAGCACTACTGGGATTTAACTTCTAATGCTCACTTTGATATTTCACCCTGGAATGTAGTGACCAGAGGAAAAGACAAGGAAGACAATTACTTCTAATCACATTCTTACTTTTCTAGCGCAGTGATTATCCATAAGCAAGTAATTTAATCTTAACAGTCATGTTCTTGAATTCTAACTCAAAGTAATGGCTATCAACAAGACTACTGGGGAGTATGTGGATCATATAGATCTCCAGAAAAGCATTTCCATTCACTAGGAATCCACAGTCAGAATCTGCTTCAGAAAATCAGTGTCTCTGTCCTTACTTCCAAGGAAGTGAGGACAGATCACCATTTTCTTTCTGGAAACATTTTGTAGAAATACCACTTCGTCTTACAGACTAGTGGCTAGAGGACTCACCGGGGAGGCAACAGACAACTCAATCACCACTTCAATTTGAGGAGATTCAGAATAATGATGCCAGAACTGCAATTTTGCCTTGTAAGCACAACTGGTAATCAATTTCAAGCAAATCAGGAAAAATACATTCTTCTTATCTTCTCCCTAAAGGATTTCTTTCTTAGTTAGAGAACTGCCACACAAACAGTTCATCTGTTGACCTATGCAGTAGATTAAAGCCTGACTGGACAAGGAAAGGAATAAGAAGCTGGAGGAGTGACAAAATGTCCTGAGGTAGGTCTGCTAGTCATGGAAACATTTATTTTATCATCAGCCAAAACACCTCAGGAGCCCTCTCCTTCCTCTTCCACCTAATTCTTTTCCCTGTCCCATGACTCCTTCAAGAGTTTTTTGCTGCCACAGTTGCATGAAATGCTGAGTCTGCTGGCTTTGTCTGAGGAGAAAGAAATTCAGACGGGGAGTTGGAATAAGCATCTGTGAATGGGTGTAGGGGTGTGATCCTGTTAGACAAAAACAAAAGGGTAACTTGATTAACATTTAACAAGCTTATTCAAAGTTGTGTCACCCACTTTCCCAGACAGAGCCCTAACCAGGAGGTCTGAGGCTGCTGTGGGTGGGAATGTTCTTTGCCTTCCAGTTTAAGCTTTGGTGTTGCAAATGGTTCAGTAACTGAAATATAGACACACATACGTAAAACAAAAACATATTTGTGAATGCTGTCATTAATGGCAGCATGCCACTTAAACATACCTTAAGTTACTTGTGATTATAAATGTTTGCGGAGTCAGTGTCAGAATAATGACCTAATCAATGCACTTCCTTAAAATATGTGCATACGAGGGATTCTTTGATTCCTTATGAACCGGCAAACCTCAGAACCTTATTGCTCTTGGGTATAAGTTGTTCATACAAAGTTGTAAACCAACATCACTTTCCATGATGCCACAGAGGTTCTGTCCCATGGATTACAGGATATTTTGGACTCAGATATGGTTCCTGGTGTCTTTTTCTGACTCTGTCCCTAGCAAAGCATTCACTGAAATGTCTAAAATCTACCTTAGATCCACACTTAAGTCAGTAGGCAAAAGTGTTGTATTGGGGGCAGGACAGACAAATGCATTTTTGTCTTTTTGTGTGGGTAGAGCATTTTGGCCCATCCAAAACTGCAACTCAAAAAGTCATTGATAGTAAGGGTAATGGGTAACAAAGCAATGGTACTGAGGAAAGAATCCTGAAGGAAGAACAAGAGAATTAGAAAATGTCAGTATCAGCATCTGGATACTTTTAGATGCGGTTCAAGGTATTCATCTCTTTAATCTGATTTACCTCAAACTGGACATATACCTGTTATCTATAAGGCTTTTTATAAGAAAAAAATCCAATAGTTTCTGTAGGAAATAGACTAATATGATATCTTGAAAAATATGCTGCCATAACAACAAAGAACAGAAAACAACACTTACTTCTGCAGTGATGTACAGATAAAAAAAGGGTTATTTGGTGTCAATGTGAACTGCTAAATTTTCCTTCCAAAAATAAAAACAAACAGTAAGAGTCTGAATATGAACTCATTTACATAAAAGTAAATATATTGGCTGTGGTTGATGGAATTGCTCTGAATGCAACTGAGATTAAAATCTAACTTAATGTTCTCTTCCTATGATCAGACCTAATTTAACTGTAGGAGCTACACAGGACTTTAACAAGATCAGAAATTAAACAGTGCAGTAAACTTTGAAAGTGAAAGAATAGAGCGACCTGACTAGCATATCTGTATCTGCTGCTCTAGCTTTGACGAGTATTACCGAAACAACAAACTCGAGCTTTAGTTCCAGTGAGGATAGTATGTATGAAATCTGACTTGCCACATCTTACAGAAAATTTTCTGCATGGTGACCTTTTGCCAAAACAAACTGTATGAAGTTGCTAGCGTTTGCAGGTAGTTGGCAGTTTGCTGTCCAAAGCAAATATAAGAAACTCAATGTGCAGTGGCAGCTATGAAAACTGTTGTGTCTAAACAAACTAATCACAACACAGTTCCTGAGACACCATGCTTTATAAATTATTTGCTTAAGTAGCGAGCTCATGGAAAGAAGCATTGCATAGCTCAGTTATAAAAATGAAAAAATCTGTGCTTACCTATGATAACATAGTTGTTCTAAATATATGCTGAAAAAATATGTATTTGTATATATAAATACACATGCATACAGTAATTCCTTATGAAACATTTTCTCTTCATGTTGGGATGATATCATGGACAAAATCATGTCCCTGCTTCAGTCAAAGTAACATTTCACATTAACAAGGACAACATTTTTTGAAATTTTTGATGGGTTTTAGTGCTTTTGGGCAGTACTAGTATTTTAATTTAAAAGAATGATGTATTGTACTGGCAGAAGTCCCAGTAAGACCTAAATGACTTATAGACCATTTAGTAATATAACAAGTGAAGATCTCCCCAATATCCCATTTATTCTCAGCAAAAAGCTTACAATGGATTCTCAATATTTTACTTTTCCCCAAAGTCCATCCTTAATTTTTCATAGAGAAAAAACAAGGTATAGCAGTTGGGTATAAATCAGTATTTCCCATTATATTCACAACTTCAAATACAGGCATTCAGTCTCAGTGTGTCATCCAGACTCCATTTACAATTTTAAACTTTTTTCGGCTTGTGAATCTCACAGATTTTCCAAAGGCAGTATGAATCCTCCTGTCAGCAATTCTGCTGGCAATAGTATTGGGTTTTTTATTTGCCTTTTCCAGACCAAATATTGAGAACCACCTACCTCATCATTAGTCTGTGAAGAGATAGACACTACTAGAGGATAATTCATCCAACCTGTTTTAGACACCTATCTTAGGCTGGAATGAATCACTCTCCAGAGACACCTATCTTTTTCCTTTCACTGTAAATATAGGTGAGGCTACTAACAAATGTAAGTGGGGAAGGATCCCACCAGTAGCATCACAATCATAAGAAGAAGCCAGATGATTTTTTTTTTAAGTACGTGATGGTTTATGTTGCTAAATGTTGGGTTCGTTTACACATGAAGTAATCTCATCTAGATGTTATAGTTTATCCCAGTTTCAATTAGAGCAAAATTAGATCATAACTGTATGTGTAGGCATGCTTATAGTAAAAGCCTCATAAAAAGACCACTTTTAAATATTTTTTGGGGAATGTAATAAATCAATGGTTAATATGATAGCTTAAAATTTTGCTCTTTCTGGAAAATTCAAGAGTTTATAAAAGTAAATGTGTATGTAAAGCAACAATACAATCCTGCAGCCTCTGTGTCTCACAAACAAGCCATTGAGTCAATGTGATTGTTCATACAACTAAGCACTTTGCATAAATATGATTTAAAAGACTGAGTCCTATATTCTTGTCATTGTATTTTTAGATTGATGTTCTAAAAGTATGGTCTCTTAATAAACACGCAAAAATGGGGAAAATCCCCCATACATTTCAGGTTTGTTGGCAAACAGAGCTTGATGAGAATTTTTTTTAAATTTCAATTTAAAGAACACCAAACATCCAAATTTTCCAAATTCCATATGAATAAGAAATTCTGGTAAAAATACGGTTGCAGAGGTATCAGAACATGCTGTTTCCACAAATAATGTCTTATAGCCTTTGTGCCTATGTCCACTGATTGACCTCAAGGGCATGGAGCATACCATTCATGGACTGCAATATTTGGGCTTCCTCAGAGTCACAGACTGAAGGGAATATTTATACTGCAAATTAAAAGATGAAAAGGAAAATAGTTCAAACATTAGACAACTTGACAACCACACAATTTAATTATTAGGTCCCAATTCCAGCCGTGGCTTTGCACAGCTTCACTAGCTTTCGCAGACAAAGCCTAGGTACCATCCAGGGACAGGTCAACAGTGACCACTCCTGAAAAGGCAGAATGACCAAATCTGTGTGACATCTAGATCCCTGCATTTTATGTAGTCCTCCAGAGCCATTCCATCAGCCCTTGCTCCTTGAAAGATAATACATGATCTCATTTCAAACACCTGGGTTTTTTTCCATTAAAATACTACTGCAGAGAACCATAATAAGATTTAATGTGATTTTAATTACTTTGAACTGAGACACACCCACATGCTAGTGCTATTTTGTGTAGACACACCAGTCTGTTTGAGAGGGAGCTAGCAGTGTGAATGTCAGGCCACCCGCACTATTTAGCAAAGGATGGCTCCTGGCCTTCCTTACTCAGAAATACAGATGTAAGTCTCAGTGTCCATCCCAGAGTTTAAACGCTCTGTGATGGAGAAGGGCTGGGAGTCCTGAGGATCCCCATGCCACCTGGAAGGCTGTCAGGCTATCTAGAAAAATTTTTCAAATAAAATTTATAAGTAGATTATCCAACTAAGAAACCAGGAAACCAGGGACAAAGTTTTATGCCTATTTCTGTAAATTCCAGCTGTTAGATACCTACACAGGTAAGTAGCAGCTTGCAAGATGAACCACCATTTTCCATTTTGAGAAAAAAGAGAAAGTCATTCTGCTTATAACAGGGAGAAATATAGGACAGTTCCTGCCTTGCAGAAAACAGGCTTGAGAAATACCTGTCAGAATGGCCACATTCAAACATTCAGGCAACTTCTTGCTTTGGAAATCAAAGCTATTCCTTTCATTCAGTTTGCCTTAAAATCAGTAGACCCACCCACTCCATTGATACTTGTTATTATTTATATCTCTTAGCAGAGAATTTCATTTGGCAAAAGCACTGGTGTTGTACTAACAAAATGCAAAGGCTACAGGTAGGTACTTCTGCAGTTTGCTTGTGTAGGTCAGGGACAAATCAACACTCGTATTGGTACACCATATCGTCTTTATTCAGTCATATACTGAAATCTATCACCAACTGAATCGGTAGATCTCATATGTAGATGTTATGTTTCAAATTGTCACACATATGATGTAAAATTCTAGTCCACGTACAGAAGGCACATTTCAGAGCACTTTTGATTCATCTCTTCCTTGACACAGATAACCTTTGAAGGGCTTGCCTAATTTTAAAAGAAACCCCCCCATTTTTCTACTGAACTTCTAACAGAGAAGCAGTAAGCAGATGACTCCTTCCACACAAAGCCCAAGGATATCCAGGTCTTATATAATGCAAGAGAAATAATAGAGTTGAATCTACTGGAGAATTGAGGTATGCAATGTTAGTGTTTTATGTAAGTGTCTTGTAGCCACATCAAAATGGATTTTCAAGCTTTAAATATTTAAGACAAGAAAAACCTGTAGGGAGAAATCAGTCTGAACAGTTCTTGTTTCCGTGAAACAGAAAAGAACCCAGATATGTGTATTACTCCGAAGTGGCACTTCAAGATTTTCTGGTGGAGAAAAAGTCTGATTTCTTAATGTCAGAGAAAAGCTATCTCAATTGCTTTTCTGTGTGAAAATGGTGGCACTCAGTAACCAGTTAGGTTGATTGCAACTGGTTATTTCCTATGGATGTATCAGTAGATATTGTATTGATCCACTGTCGACTCTTCTAATTTAAAGAAAATTGTATGATTTCAGGGGAGCACTACACATTTCTTGAACTCCACACTTCTTGGTGTGTGGGGTTCTTATTTATTTATGTTTAACACCAGCAACCTCCATTAATCAGCTGCCTAATACAAGCATTCCAGCTGGCCTTGGCAAGAGACTCTGCTGGGAAGTAACCCCAGACAGCTTCACTGTGGCAATTAAGCACTCATTCATTAGTAGTATGAAAATATAAAGGCTGCCAGAGGAAAAGAGACATATATGACATCCAAACTTTTGAAGGAAAGAATTTTGTGTGAATTTCACCGATTCCCTTGCTCCAAATCAATTTATTCCAACCCAGCAACAAGGTGTCTTGGACTACAAACAGTAGTTTGTGAAATCTAGTTTCAGTTTTCCTAATGAAAAATTTCACCAAGTAACTCTCAGGAACAACTCAGACCCACACATCTGATCTATATATGGTCTTCCAGTTCACAATTTCCATGAACATTTTATGAAGGGAATTAATCTAGTATCATAGTCACACTGGACCAGCTGCTATTGCAAATTGATCATGCTGTAGTTCAGAATTAAGCTACAAATTAGAGAAATTTGAAATTCTTGATTTGTGTGTACAGTTCAAATACTTAGGGTCAGCCCTCTAATTCTAAGTAAGAAAGTATTTACAGACAGAGGAATGAGGGGTAGGGCATGACCAAGGTACTGGAGCAAATCAGTGTCACTACGTGCAATTTTCTTCAAGAAGGATGTGTCTGAACTTATTCTTATGAAGAGCCTGATAGTAAGCAAATGGGCTGCATTTGTAGTCACTTTTATGCTTCAGCTCAGGAGATGATTAATTTTGTAGGTTTTAAAGAGAAGTTAAAAGCAACCTCTGCTAAGCATTCAACCAGTGGAGAGATTCATGAATTCAGGTATTTTCTGGCAGGGATCTTACATCTATTCTACAGGAAGGGAAGGGAAGGGAAGGGAAGGGAAGGGAAGGGAATCCTACCAAGGTAGAAGTATTTACCATTGCGTCCATTACTGATGGGGAATATTGGAAGGGCAACAACTACGACCTAGTTAAGACCCTTTTATTCTGAAAATCATTTTGTAGTCGTCTGAAATACTTTAAAGCAAGCTGTGGCTACACTAGTTGGCATATAGAGCCAACAGGCCATTAGCCAGATGAAAATTGCTGCAATGTGACAGATGTTTGACTCCATTTCTGCCTGGAGGCTGGTGTAAACCAGTAACATTAGTTCTTTGCCAGCTGGATAATATTCCTACACTAGATATTATCTCTTGCTCAGGTAATTTAGTGACTGTCCATTCTTTGTTAGCCACTGGAATGAAGGAAAGAAGCAGCCTGGGCAAAGGATAATTAATCTTATTAAAACATACCAAAACACAACAACTGGAACTCATTACACTAAAACAAGATTGAGTTTCTGGTCTCAGTTTAATTCCTTGAAGATAAGTGTCCAGAAGTAAGTACTTTTATCCCCATGGCTCATTTATTAAAAGTCTTAAAAGAGAATCAATAATTCAGAATAGGCAAAAAGTCCAAACTGTTTTGAACCATGCAGAAGTATTCTAGGTCTGCACTAATGAGTCTGACAAGGTTGGGTGGAGAAAATTGTGCTAAAGTGTATTCTGTAGTAAATAAACAAGCCATTCTGCAACAATAATTTGGGAATATTTCCGAAGTCAATAGAGTGCAAATTTTTGTTTTGCACACATGGTTTTCCTGAGCAAAACCCTATATTTCTATCTCGCAACTCAGTATTTTGGAGGTGAAACAGATTTGGTAGTTACATTAAAAGGTAGAATTCTTTTTATTCACTGTAGCCACCCACTCCTCTCTGTAAAAACAGTAACTATTATTTATGATAGCTTTCAAACTCTTCCTTTAACATCTGGCTGGTACAAGAAAATCTAATGTGTATCACAAATGTATACCAGCAATTCAGTTCAAACAGAATGTTGGAAACTTTTTTTTTTACTGAATCCTGCTGTAACCAATCAACAGAAAAAGACCTTCTCTCCCTTGCCCAGCGGCCATATAGGCTAAATACTTTATAAGCCTTATTCTAAGTAATATTGCTGTCAAGTTACCAAAAAACCTTAACTACCCATTTGCAGTCAAAAGTAGCTTGTGTTCACTGGTACAGAACCACAGCCATTTTCAGGCTACCACACACATGTGCAACTACATAACCTATACAATTACAAGGCTGTTCTTTGGAAAGCAATACTTGGAGAGTAAAAAAACTCATAGTTTATTCGACCTGCATATAAAACCATTGAAGTATAATACATTTATCATATTAAAAATGCATCATTAAAATTTAAAAGCAGGTGCAGTTACTCAATAATCTAATGGTATAGTCTGAAGACTCCACTCAAGATTGTATTGTTGAATTCCCATTGGGATAAAACAGAAAGAGAAAAACAGAGGGAGGGAATTGGAGTGACCTTGCACCAAGGTGCTAGTGCCCGAGCCTATGTTTCTGGTAGGCTGTGGTTGAGCTCCACTCTGAGGATCTTTAAAGCACTGCATTTTCAGTGCTGTAAATGGACGAATGCTACAAGAGCGCATGAAAAGCAACAGCCACTACAGAGAGATACATGTGGGTGACTCTGCATGTGCGCTAGGGCACAGCTCTTCATGACAGTAAGCCTAAGGCAGTCCGATGAAGGAAAGAAATGAGTACATATTAACAGAAAAGCATGAAGAAAGGGAGCAAGTGAATATTTCCCCTTATCATTTAGAAGTACTCATGTATATACATAAAATGAACTTGTAAGATTTCTAAAGAAGGTGATAAGGGAGATTTCCAATTTACATAGTGCAGAAATCAGTGTCTTTCTCAAAGTAGCATCTATGTTATCAAGTGGTTCTGTCTTTTTTAACAACTCCAAGCCAAATTTATTTCATATAAATAATCATTTAACTTTAAAATCTATTCTAATTTCTGAAAATTACCATTTGTGTCATTTCACAGATATAAGACTGTCATCAGATGAAACATCAAAACTCCCTTTCACTATGTCTGTTTTAGCCAGGAGCTGGGCACAGTAGGAGTGGATAAGTGGATCGGAGTTGGTTTTGCTGGGAGCTTTACATCTACCCTGTTTGAAGTTCAGCATTTTCTCCTTTGGACAGGACTTTACGGAAAGGAATCTGTCTTGTTCACATCACACCACGGTGCAAATGATCCCAAGGACAGTAATCATGGACGTTTGGGGGATCCGCATCCAAACTACACTAGAATGACAATCCTAATGTTAATAAGGCTCTTGACCTCAATGGGAACCACTGTTTGGTGAATTTCCATTGTGGGAAAAATTTAAGTTGATGGATTTAAGTGATTGTAAATCCTTTGCTGGCTTGAACCATAGGAATTTAAGGGAGTTTCTCTGTTCATTTCATATTTTTGAAGACTAATAGTGGTAGGATACCTAGCAGACAGCTGGATTCTTTTTAGAGAAAAAAGGTGGAGATGAAAAACTGCATGGAGTTGAAAGCTGCATTTCAGTTCAGCCTGCACTCAAAGTATGGGTATTTAAATGCCCATGGGTTTTCAAGGTCTACTTTATTTAAGAGAGAACTGCGAGGATGTAGGCCACTTAGTAGCAGGTAACATTTTTGGTTTTATTCACAGATAAATTTTATAAATAATGAATTGTCCACCTCTAACAAAAAAAAAAGGAAAAACGTGTTTATCTTTTGTTCATTTTTCAGCTGGAATCTGATAAAAATCATGAAAGCTAAACATTGTTTTTGACAAAAAAAGAAGTGAAGGGGAAAGAATTTTAAAATATTGCCTCAGTCCTCCTGCTGAAGATTATTGGGGCACTTCGTCAGTTTTCAATAAGATTTTAGCTGACTCCACAATATTGGTTCAAAAATATTTGCAATGTCTGTAAGACACGAAACATGAAATGTTTATGAAACATCAAGCTTCCCCAGCTTTCAGACATACTCACATACTGGGGCACTGTGGTGGAAGTCAGAAGCCTCGGTGGGAAATATAAAAGGAGATTTTGACAAAAAATGACACCGGACTGTCCACTGGATGATGGAAAAAATTGCATCCGTCTCCTTCCTCTTCTGAAACCAGTGTCTTCTGTGAGATATAAAGATTTTTCGTCCTTTTGCTTTAAACGCACTTAAACAGGGATGTGCAGAAGTAGTAAATTAAGTGCAGAAATACATTATTCATGTATATGTATGTATGTGTTATGGAAATTGTCTCCTTCACTGAGCAAAGCTTTGTCTTGGAATGGATATGGATATACATGTTCTAAATGTAGGCCACATATCATCAGGTTATATTGCTTACAGCACCATTGCACTGTGTAAAGAGACAAAACTGCGGCAGACTTCACAGACTAAGATCATACTGCTGAGATCATACAGTGTGTTGACTGCTGTTTAACTAAAACATAACCTGCAGGCCTGCAAAGAAAAATATTTTAGAGGTCCAAATTCCTTAAACATAGCTGGCACATGTGCCCCAAACATGAAACCATCTGAGGTATACACACTTGAGTATACACAGCCTTACAGAGTATTGACATATATGGATACTCATAGTGATACATTGCCTTAGTTTCCCTAGCACTTTCTTCATATGAAAGTTTTATTCAAGCTTCAAAATAAATGATGCAGTATTTTTGGATTTCAATAAACTTCTACTTTTAAAAGAATACGTCTAACATTTCTAGAAGCAGATAGATTCCTAGTACAGTTAGAAGTTCAGAAGAATCACTAGAATATTCAATATAATATGTGTTTCTTGAATTTCACTGGCAAAGTACACTGTAAATTAACCCAGAACTCATTATTATTTTGGAGGCTGAAATTGTCATTCATTTTCTGCCATGCAAACAAGGAAACTTAGTTTGGTATGCTCTTAAGTTTTCTATCAACATAAAATGAAATGGTTAAGTTTTCAGCATTTGTTGTTCATTATTCAATAAGGAAAATTATCTGTTTTATAATTTATCATTGATGTTCTATTTACGTACCGTGAGTGGTTGTCATGGTTTGCTTTTCATCTTTCAAAAATTAAAGATGAACTAGTTCTTTTGTTGTTATCCACAAACGAAAGAAATGAAAACTTGTTCTTCAGGTTCTAAATCCACATGTTTGCACTGACAATACATTTCACTCTGAAGAGAAGTCACCTGCATTGTGAACTTTGCCTAGTTCCTGGTTTATTGGATAATATATTAGAAAGTACATTGGGGAAACACTACATAACTTACTGTTTGATCTATAAAATTTGCATTATATTCTTAATATGTTTTCAATAAAGTTACATATTCAACACTTTTAAAATACTTTCATTATGATTTCCCAAAGAAGAAACAAAGATTTATAGACAGATACCTGTATTCGTGACTCAATTTCTGTAATTGCTACTCCTTTTGACTTCTGAGTCTTGTCTTTACAGTAGGTTGTTGGGAAAAATAATATCTACCAAGTGTTCAAATTCATAAACACAAATAAATTTTGCAGTGCACACTTAAAATTTGATGAATACTCTTACCACAAGTTGGTGTCCATGTGTTTAGACACCCTCCCACTATGGTACTTCGTTTACAGAAGTTTGAGAATGATTCTCTTACGGATGACACTGCAGTGCCTATTCGGGTGCTTAAGCATACAAGGCCAGAGAAATCTTAGATGTCTTAAATTATACAGATCATCCACACAAAGTTGAGAGATGTGGCGCTGAAAGTGCAGAAGACTGCATCCTTTCTGAGCAGTAGCCAAAGGCAGGGATATCCTGAGGAATCAAAAAGGTACCACGTGCAGCTGTCATTAGAAAATGTCTTATGTGTGGATGTTACAAGCACTTAATCCCAAAGGTAATGTCAGTGGTGCCTACCATGATCACTTTTGCCCCAGACCACCTATCTGTTCACCCATGGTGTAGCAGGGGACAGGTCAGACAGGAGGGCCTGGGTTGATCCATGTCTGAATTCCCGTATGGAAAGTTACTGGGACATTCACTGAAATAAGAAGCCAACCCATTAGATTATACGGCTTACTGGTGTCTCAAATCTCTTCGTTCATTAATGAGGTGTAAGGCTGGGCAGTGATTGACAAGCAGTTGCAGCAAGAAGTTGGTATTTGAGAACAACATTTAGAGAATGATTTGAAACTGTTTGACATTGTATTTGAGTATGGCTGATAATTGGTGATAACACTACTAACATGCCTCTCTTCTTTAAGCACTCAAGATGCATGTGAGTTAGGCATGTAAGTGACTTGTTTCAGGAAATACAGACAAGAGTGGACGTCTTGAGCAGAGCGTGAGTTGTCTCCACTGGGAAAAACAATCTGTTAAGAACCCAAAACTCTTGGCAGGCAGCCCAGACCCATTTCTTTTCTTAGACACAATTCTTCACAATGAGCAACTGAAGGGAATGTTAATGGAAATGAAAAAATCTGGATTGTGATACTACGGGTTTTTATTCGAGACCCCCAACTAATTGCTTACAGAAAGCTTGGTAACAAGTTGTGGCATTTACCTGTGCTTCAGTAAACACTGAAACAACCACAAAACTAGCATATTCATTAGTCTCCGGGGTAGTAAAATATTATTATCTTCAATTTCAGTGTATATTTACAGTATCATTTGCAAAAAAAAAATGTGTATCACACGCACAAGACTCATTTTGGAATGCACAGAATGTCTTCTTGAAAATCACAGTATTAACTCCCCCATGTTTAAGGAACTAGTTTAACTGGATGCGCAGCAAAGATTTCACAATGTGGGTATTACAAAAATTAAATTTAAAAGCTCAAGAACATTAAATTCCATACCACAAGTGTCAATTTTTAGAATGTCACAGCACAAATTCCAGAGTGAGTTCAGCACAAATTCTGCGCAATACACCAATATCATAACGATCTTTCCCATAAAAATAATTGGCAACAAATGCATCCTAGCAGGTCTCACAATCCCCATGCAACACAACACATTATTTGGATTGCAAGCATTTTGTAGTAACTGTGACACACCCCGTGTATTTATCTGCGATTTCTACATTTACTCACACAATAGATTTTCCTCTTCATATTTACTCAGTATTATTTACTTCAAAGGTGGCTTTTCCCTGTCTTTCAAACAGTTTTGGTGGGCTACATATTAGTACACAGTAGTGTTCTGAAATACAATAACTCCTCTGGAATGATGCAGCTATGGACTATAATGAAATAAAGTTACAGACTGTATTCAACCACCAATGGGCTGAACATGGATTCTCCTGTCCTGTTTTACAGTTAAATAATGACTGGACTTCTTGTTAATGAGGTTTTGGAACTCTTATTCCGTTCTCAATGTAGTTTGCATTCTATAGATTTGTAGCTTTGGTGATTACTACCGGCTTTTTTCAGCAAAAAATACATTTTCACTGTTCAGGTGTTTTTTAATGTCTGTAAATTTATCAGTGGTGGCAAACTTTTCTGCAGTTCAGTTTTGATAAATGGTGTCTATAGTTGCTTTTAAAGAACAAACAAAGAAACAAACATCTTCATTCATTTTTATATTGATTTAAACCTGCCTAATATATGGCCATTTTGAATAAAATTATTGGTAACAGCTAATTCTACAACTGAGAGGAACTGATGTACTCAGTAATGCTCCTGTTTCTAAAACTTTCGACGTAAGAAGGGAGGGAGGAAGGAGATTACTTGAAATTTAAGTTGCTCTTTTGCAAATATTTGCTACTCAGATACTCTATTTTGTTTCACTTGAAGCTTTATAATGTTTTTGTACTTATCCTTACAGTGACAAGTAAAGACAAATCATTGCCTCTGTTATATAAATGGGGAATTTAGGCAAAGAGAGGGATAGAGGGACTTGTTCAAGGTCACCTGAGCACTCTAAAATAATGCTGGAAAATGAATTTTTCTAGTCCCAAGTTAACAGGTTATTAAATCACATTTCCTCTCAGTGTGGTATTATACTCCAATTTGAATTTGGGGGGTCTGTGACTATTTTTTTTTATTTGTATTAAGAAGGCATGCAGAAAGATGGAAAGGAATTAAAGCAAAATGTTAACAATGAAAAAATATCTTCTGCTACTGCTAAGGTGAAGAAATGTGCCATGAACATGTTTCATTTCATGTGACAGGCAGGGCTATCTGGTAATACCTCATGGCACAAAGTTTCTCTGTGCAACAGAAAAATGTTAATGTCTGCTCTCTCAAGGATGCTACCAATCTGTATCACTTTACTGCCATGTACAAGGCATAAATTCCCTTTCAGTCTGACATTTGGTTATCAGCATTAGTCTAAGCATGTTAGTCATCCATGTTCAAAACAAGGAAGTAAATTATGGCAAACAGATAATATTATTGCTACCTAATAATGAGACCTTATTTAAACACAACAGAGCACATGAAAGCGCATGGGTGTGAATTCACCTCCTAGAAGAGGGGCAGATCAGCTCTCATTCTCCACCTCTTGCCTCCCTTCACAGGAATGAGAAGTCACCGCCAGGCTGACGGTATATGGACACAGTGATCCCAAAACGTAAATCCTTTTCCTCTTCAGACCATCCAAAGGCTAATCAAAGCATACATGAACGTTTCTTTTGATACTTACAGATGCATTTATAACAAATGTGTGGGAAGCTTTGGATTTGGGAGGAGGAGAAAAGATGTGCAGCCGTGTACGTTAAACATCAAATATTTGAACAAGTTTGCCTTTCCTTTGTCCTCTTACCTTTCATATGCCATTTGTTTTCTGACAATGTGAACTGTATTTGAGGTCTTGTCAAGCCCTGGCTGTGTTTTTACAGAAGTGTGTGGACACAGATGGGGCCTGTGGATGCTTCTCAAGGAGTTAGGGAGGGAGATTATTTCTCCTCTTTTTCTTAGAAGAGGAACTATATCCATATCATGTCACACACTTGAGGTTTGGTCTTGTGATTTAGAGCTAACTTCTATACTTAAAGAAAAGAGAAAAAAAAGGAAGAAAAAGAATTTAGTTCAGTTCTATGAATAACTGGGCACTTATAATTTAACAGCCCAGTTCTGATCCCAGTAAAAGAGTAATTCCCTTGAAGTCAGTGAAATGGTGCTGGATTTACCTCAGGGCAGAATTTGGCCCCCCACTAGTGATCCAGCTATTAATAGATTTACATTGAGAAAAATCATTGAATAAAATAATTACCCGTCTTGTCAGTGGAACCGTTCTTTTTTTTTTTTTTATGTCCTACATAAAATCCTTAGACCAAAATTCAAAGCTATGTAGAATAAATTAATTAATTGGGGAATTAATTGGGCCATGTTGCCTTTTTTAAAACTAAGCTGTGTTTTAGTTATATTTTGTTATGTACCCAGAGGCTCCTGGGCATGGATGGCCTATAATACAAATGGATAACTTACTATTATTATTATTAATAAAGGTACCACAAAATAGTTTCACTGCTTTTTCCATACAGCTCTTAGAGCAATCACAGTGGAGTGGTAGTGATGAAACAGCTGGGGCTGTGAGAAGATGCTATGGAGAAGATTGTTTTGCCAATAGAGAAGATTATGTTTGAACTCATTGTTTTTCCCTCCTCCTCCTCCTCCTTCAGCCTCCTCCCCAGCCCTTCACAGACTTTTCATGTTCGTTGGTGCTTGGCAGCATATGGTAGCTCCCATTTCCATCCTGCTTGCATTCTCTCTGATGTGATTCCTGCAGGAGCTGATCTTGGGCAGCTCCTCCTTCCAGGTTCTTCTCTTCTCCCGGGCGTGAAAATCCTCCTGTTTACTTTGCTTAACCGCAGCCCCACCACACACGCGCATGCTGCACGGAGCGAAACCCTACGGAGCTGCAAGCCCTATCTTTATCTTTCATTCTTCCCTCTGTTTTTAAAGCTATGTGTTTTATTGTTTTTCCAGTCTGTATGAAAATATATCTTACACATATTTTTTTAAATACTTAAAAAGAATCTTTTGACTTTACCAATTCTTGATGTAAAAACTCGCCTGGCATTTTGACAGAAAATGATTAAAAGCCCTTCTCAGTATTTTACAAGCAAATATGAATTTTAACAAGATAAGTAAACTTACAGAAATGAAATATTCTATTGTTGTCTAATGCTAAACTAGCTGTCAAGTTTGAGACACTTGCAGTTAGTGTAAGGAATGATTAGAATGAAAGTATGTTAAAAAGAAATACAGGCCAGGTTTTACTTATGTGTTGCAGATATAAAATTCAGATTTATAGATTCTTTGGATGACACCAGCAATAAAGTAGTGATTTTGTTCCGGGGTTTTGCGTTCTGCTCCACAGATTAATAGATATCATGTGCCTACGTTGGTGTCTTGAACAAATCGGTTCTGAAGGTACTTCCAAGTTAAGGTATAGGAGGAACTTTGGTAAAAGCAGTTGTCATATATACTGGAGTAAATAACTGAAAAAATTATTTTTTACAGTCCTAAGAGAGGAGACAGTGACAGTGGAGAAAATGGACTTGAAGTGCCAGTGGAGAGAGAAGTTGAGAGGTCACAAACCTGCTTAAACAGCTTTCTGAGGGACATGTGGAAAAGGAGTGAGAAGGATGGGCCACTGCTTAAAAATGCAGATGAAAAGAATAAAGCCAATGATTAAATGGAAGGACTTGGATGAGCTGTCAGAGGTACACTGTGAAGTTGTAACAGACAGGGAGACCTCTTCACCTAAGCATAGGGAACAATGACAGAACACGGTTGAAATAGCATCGATATTCTTCCCTCGCAGTCCCTCCCTTTTTATCTGCTTTCTAATCACTATGAAGAGTACTAGCATCCTATCTGTCACTCAGGCCCATAATCCCAATGTCACTGATGACTAAGGTATCATTAACCTTCTGGCAATGTCTTCAACAAGTCTAAAAGTTTCTTCTTGCATAAGATCCCTAACACAAACTTTTTCCACACAGACAAATAATTTTGGTTGGTTCTCATTGTATTAACATTCACAAAGTCAAAAGTCCTTTTTTCTGATGATGGCAAACGCTTCCTTGGCCTGTTTTCATCCCTCCGAAGTGCTGTATTTACCTAACTCATAATTTTGGCCAGCTCTTGGAATTCTTCAATGGCTCCCTCATCTTTCAGTGAAAGTTTAAGTATTTCTTTCAATCTCCAAAGCCCTATACAATCTTCTCCTTCATTTAATTCTCAGAGGTTGACCAAAGTGCCAGTTCACGTTGTGTTATGTTTTCAAGAAAATAGCTTATTATACTTACTAACATGGTTTTACTGTTTCCGTGTATTCTCCTATGTGTCAGTACTCTTATATGCGGTGCTTAGTACACTGAAGTGCTCATTTGTCTCTGAACTTCCTTATCAGTATGTTACTGTAATTATAATATCTATACAATAAAATATAGTATCATATAGTACCACAATACAACATTTAACTCTACAGTGCAACACCAAAGCAGGAAAATAAAAGCAGGAAGGGTTAATTTGAAGAAGGAGCCGTCAGTGATCAGAGCTACTCTTGAGACAGGGATCAAAGGAAGTCTGAGATGAGAGAAGGAATTAAAATTTTCTATGTGGACATTCTGGTTTAAGGTGGATGAACAGAAGATACTTCCTTTAGAGATGTCCCTCATATCAGCCAACCTTCAACAATAAATCTGCAAGATTTAGTTGTCTGCATCAGGCCTTAAGAGCTGCGATAACAGAATAAGTGGTGGAAACCAGAACCTACTTGAAGACAGATTGTTCTCAGGATGTGCTAACTTTTCTCCAGTGCTCTTTTTATATCACTTTTCCAATTTTCGTCTTACAAATAGCACTGTCTCTATGTCTGTGAAGGAAACACAATGCGGACCAGAAGATTACCTAGATTCATTAATACTAAGGTGTTATTTTACAAGAGTTTTACTGAATCAAAATTTGCAAGCACATATTCAGCACTTAAAACTCTAGATATGTTTGTCCTGATTGCTCCAACTGCACCTTTATACCAAGTGATGTTTCGAATAATATTGTTTTCATGTAAATCTCATCTTAAAATGCCAGTCTCGAACAATCTGAGGAGTTTGGTGACAACACTGCATGTCTCAAGCTATGATGTTAATATCTAAGACAGAAGTTCTCTGAGTTTGCTTACTCCTTTTCAAAAACTTTTTCTCCACAGTCATACAAGCTCATCTTCCCAGTTAAGCTCAGAAACTGGACCAAGTGAAAAGCTGGGAGTGAAACACTGCTCCATGTGCATAGATATGGAGGATTTTGATCTACGAAGCTCTGTTTGTGAACGTGGAAAAACCATTTCCATATTTATTATAAAAAAAATCAAAACACTTTATATATTAGACTTGCAGCTTTCCTTGTGAGGTATTGGAATTCACATTCTGAAAGACAACAAAATGAAGAGATTGGGGTGCTGAATGAGTGCATGGCTTAAATACACAGAAGTCAGGGAGAGGATTTCACTTTCTCATATAGGCGGTTAAACTCTGAGCCAACCCCACAGACCATGTTCATGAACCTGTATCCAAAGTATCTCTAAAATTTAGGCTGAGTTCACAAGTCTCAGGGAAATGTTTTCAAATTTTACCCTAAGAACAGATGGAATCTGACATCTACAGCACCCTACCCCAAGGTTAACTCTCTGGCTCTGATTTGAGAGCTGCTGGTACTATCCCATATGAAAAGAGGTTAAAAAGAAAAAAAAAAAAAATAAAGAGGTGAAATGTCTCAGTGCTTTTTTTCATTATCGGAATGTGTACATCAAGCCACCAGTATATATTCCTTTCCCTGACCTCATTCTGAATCACAGTGCTAGGCATCTTTTCAAAACTTGTGATTTTCTCCTGTTCAGAAAATAGCAAAGTCTGTGTGAAGAGGAATGTGAGGCGCTGTCTTCAGACTAGGTTTAAATTCATAGTTGGCCTAATTTTAGTTTATAAAATTCCTTTGAGAAACTAAGATTTAATATAGGAAGGTGTGTATAATGTAGCTATTACAAAGAAATTCAGACATTACTTCGATATGCTGGAAGACAGGTTTTGAATTAAGCAGAATGCATGCAATAAAAATGTTACCAAAATGATTAGCATAAGTAACTGAAAAAATCTGATTGTAAGAAGGCAAAGTAGTTTAACACATGACCACATTCATAAGTATGAAATATTATAATTCTATTGTCTATTCTTTCTGTGAAAAGTTAGCTCCTTCAGGAATGTCTTAATGAATAATAAAACTGACTTGATTTTCCCACTGCAGTCAACTTTGCTGTCAGGCTATTAATGATTCATAATGACTGTATGCTTAATAGTTTTATGCTAGATAAAAGCCATCCAACAGAAGCAAGTAGCCAGTGTCACTTCTGCAACTGGTCTCTTGATATTTTCAGTAATATTGGCAAAAACAATCTCTAAAAATGCAGAACAACTGAGTTACAATGGGAAAACGGTTTTAAATCACCCAATAACATCAGTGCTGAAGTCATATAAAATTCTTTATTACATTACCTCTGCTGCAGAAGAAAACACAGAGGACTAGATTGCATGCTGCTCATAAAAAATGGCATATTTTCCTATTCATATAATTCCATATTCTTAGATATTTTATTTTCATAATGCAGTGATTTGGATAACACAACTCGCCAAAGCTTAAATGAGAATACAATGTGTAGTCTGAGAATAGCTGAGCAGAATAGCACTCAAATCAGTTCTGCACAAGATGATAAACACCCAGACTGCTCTGAAGCTGTAGGAGTTTATCTACTGTATATGTAAATGTTTTTCTTTGCTTTGAGGAAAGCCTTTGCAAGAACAATGTCCTTTAACAAAGGTCTAAAAATGCATGTGAAAGCCAAACATAATAACATTGTTATTCTGCCAGTTATTAACAGAACAACGGGTCTTACAACAATTAGATATGAATATTGCAAACTGAATTTAATATTAAGCTGTCTTTGAAATGCCACTTTGCAGCAGGTTTTCAAATACTTAAAGCACAGCAGGAGGCTAACTCCATCTTCAAATATTAAATCAAAACCTTTTTTTAACTTGATAAATCTTTCTGAAAGCAAGTTCTCCTATTCAAGAGAGAATTATTAAACTATCAGGCAAGAAAACTAAACCTCACAGCCTATTCTTGGCACATTGTATGTACCCACAATGATTAAAAACAATAATGAAAGGGATTAATAACATTTTAGAATAGTGTCTGAGAACATTCTTAACCAAACACAGGGTATAAACTGCTAATAAGTCCAGTGAATTGGAAACAGCACATACTCAAACATAGTCTCATCCTCTCAGCTAGAAATCCCACGTTAAATACGAGTCAGTCAGAAACGTTGCGTTCGCTGATCCCTACAGCCAGTTACATGCCATTGAAAAGATCAAAGATCTCTAGGAAATGGTAAATGCAAGGGCACCTCTCTGAAGAACACCACCAAAGAATCAGAGATGTATTCTGTGCTTGAATACCTGCTCCTAACAGCAGCAGCAACTGTATGCAGTCTTGATATATTTGGCCCATATTAGTGACGGAAACCACTTATTAAGCAATATAAAACAATACATCTCACAGAATTCTGTCCAATCCACTTTTTAATGTCCCAAGTGAAAAAGCTTGCCAGATAGCCTGATAGAGACAACTGGCAGGAAATATACCTGGTTATTTTGCCTGCATTTATCTTTTTTTTTTTTTTTTTTTTTTTTTTTTTTTTTTTTTCAGCCTTAGCTCAGTTGCGCCAGGATTTGTGTCAGCCAATTCTTTTCCATCCCTGGCAGTTCCGGGACATTTTTAATGTGTTATGTTCTTCCTTCAAGCATTGCTACCTAAGTCTCCACATTTAGCTTACTAATTTCCACCCCCGCCACCCAGTGTCAACAATTTCTTGTTTCCTAATTACTTTGGCTCTTTCCAAACTGTAATTCTGATAATGAGATACCCAGGAAGGAATGCAGTACCGTGGATGGGATCACACCAGAGTCCTGGTGAAAAGGAGTACTATCTTCACACTTTGTGGTGAGGTGCTTCATTCCAAAATGGGTGACAGTTTCTGGCAATCACCTCACATCACAGTTCAGTTTAGCATTTAATGTGCTTCTTCACCCCACATAAAATCCTTTCAGTTTCTGTCTTCTGTACAGTATTGGTATTTCAGATTATTTTGCTTGTGTTAATTCACACCAGCTCAGCATGTAACTGACTTTGCTGTTTTCTATCCTAATCTCTCTGGGATGCCTTTTATTGCTCTTCTGTCCTTGTCATTAATCCTCTCAATGAATCTACTACCTCTTCCAAATTATTAATGTAAAGGTTAGACAGAAGGCTGAACTTAAACTCACCAATATTCCATAAGATATTTCCCTGTATCAGAAAAAAATCACATCAATTAGTTGTCACATACATAATTTTCATGCAGCTCATAACTCACACGATAATGGTCGTGGTTGAAAATACTTTCTATGTTGTTTTTTGTATATGAAACCAAAATTTGCATGTATTTCATCTGCTGCTCTCTTTTCTTTCCTTTGGACTATTTCCATAGTACCACAATATTTCTCTGTGATTACTCTGCATGTGTGACCTCGAGCAACCTACCACAGTTGTTCCAGATTAGGGTACAGGCAGGCACATGTCTTGGAGGACAGCAGGCTCTGGATTTGCCTCTCAGCTGGTAGCTGCTGTCTCCCAGGTGAGAATGGTGCCAACTGAGAGGTTTTCATTTTGTTCCAGAGAAGTTTTTTGTGCAGGGAGGCACCGTCTCGGTTGCATAGCTGTGCTTTTGATGGCCACATACTAGCCAAACCTGCTGTGCAGTTGCATGAGTGCTTCTCCACGTCTGCTCAAGATTTAATCTCACCTGCCTGGTTTTAGACTGGAGCAGAGGAGATGCTCCGGCAGCCAACAGTGATCTCATCTGGGGGAAGTGGAAATAACAGCAGCATGTTTGATAACCCTGTTCACACTGAATAAATATCAATATATGAATCAGATCATTTTCACGATAGAGATCTTTCTGTGTAGGCACCCAAGAGCACTCAGGATACTAGGAAAGAGATATTATGACCAGGATTTAGGATCGCCCTTAGTGCTCATATATACAAACACAGACTCATGCAGTACTTGTACCTTAATAAAGTTCAGCATTTATAAACTGCAGCAAGCTACTTCCACTCCTAGTGTCAGTACTAACAAGAATATCTGTCTGTATAAATATTTAAGCTTATTTGGTTACAGTATTCCATGCTCATGTATAGGTACAGGAGGCTATTAGGGGGTGTCTTCCCATCATGTATTCTACTACTTTCCCTGCAGCGTCTCTTTTCTTAGCATACTTTATAAGCCCTTTGTATTGCCTTTGAACTTCCCTGACTGATATGAACATATTGTGTGCATTTGTTTTCACCTCTCTTTTTTATGTTCGTATAAGTGTCATGAACTGTCTCTCAAGAGATCAAGTAGCAGTTTAAAGTTCTTTGTCTCCTCCTGTGTGGTGGTCTGCAGCAGTAGTTCATTGGCATTATTTAATTTTATTTATATTTTGCTTATAACTTCATGCAAAAAATGTTGCTGTCACAGCAATCTTCCCATCTGAAATGGGTGTTGGCACTGCGTTTTGCATATGATGTTACTCTCCAGGACCTTCTTTTTTCAACTCTCCACTTGAGGGGACACCTTCAATTTTATTTCACTCTGGTCTGTTTCAGCTGTACCCACTATTTCAGAATCAATAAATGCATTTCATCTGTCTTGTCCGTTTCTTACAGATACTTATAAACACTTAAGTTAGTTGATACTTTACGTGTTTCAGTGTTCCTCTGTATTTTCTTCTGTGAGAGTCTTACAGTGGATACAATATGACTCCTTGCAAATGTTAGAACTGATTTTAGGACTACCATCCCACTTTATTCCTGCAACCAAACCAAGCAAAACCAACCAAATAAAAAAGCATTCTTAGAAACCTCAGACTTGAACCAGTTTCTTTTTTTATTGTTTTCTTAAATTGAAGCCTAAATAAAGCAAGAAAGCAAGTTTCCTACTAATCCATAAATTTGTTGTCTATTTTTTACAGTCTTCAGTGCTCATCTCCCCTTTTTCTTACCCACTCCTAATATGGGAAGAAAAGCTTGCTATCATTAATGTTGGTCTAATGTTGGTCTCTTCTAAAACTCCTGAATTTATTCTGGCTATACTCCACAAAGCACAGTCATGTGTGTCTGAGTTGTTCTGGAAATTCCCTGGCATTGTTTAGGAAACTTCTCATTTTTATTATAAAATTATTAGCTGGGTATCTGGAGGTGGGTGATGCTGTCTTTTCTACCCAAGCCCTGAGTAATTTTTTGTTTTCTGAAGCGTCAACAAAAGAATTAGATGTCTCTTTTCTCTTCCGGTATTTGTCTTTTAATTATTATTTTGGGGTCTTCTATTGTCTCACAAGGTGGTCTCAATGTGATTACCCTTTCAATGACAAAATAACCATTGCGGTGACCAAGTTTAATATGTTCTGCATGTGATCTCTCAATTTCCCTTTTTTTGCATCTATTATCTCTCATTTCTTGACTCGCTACCTGTTTTAATGCCTTTTGGTCATCATTTTGCAATTTACCTAGTTCGGCTTCCTTTGCCTTTGCCACATTCTTCCAACTGTCTCATAAGTCTCTGAGCCACTCTCTCTCAAAGGAAAGCAAACAACACATAGAGGTGGGGTTGACATTCAGGCCATTTAACTTCATCTCATCAAAAAGTTAGATGTTTAGCCTAACTGAACTGTCTTAACTTCCTCTGTTGTTAACCCAGAGAGAATGGCACTTCCAGCCTGTAACATAATCCATAAAAGTTTCTAAACTAGGTGGCATAAATCAGCTCCTGAGGACATTTGCTCTGGACATGGATACTGACTTTAACTAGATGCCTCCCATACAGATAGCTGAATTTAGAAGAGGCAAACTTTGTGCTTGCTATTTTCTGAAAATCTGACATTCAGTGAAACTTACCCTGTATAGCAAGACACAAATAAGTTCTCTCGTGCATTTGAAATCGTCTGTCTGTCATTTGACAAAGGTTTTAAAAAAATGTAGACAGTTGTGGTGCTATCTGCCAGATGAACACCAGCATTCATTAATTCACCTTTGGAGTTCTCATTCTTTTCCTCACTTCCAACATCCCATGCCTGTCTACTGGAAGCAGAGCATCTGGCAACAAAGTGGAAATATTAAATCCTGAGGAAGTCACAAAATAACACACTGGATGAACCAAAGTATGAATAGAAATGTAGGTAATAAACATTTTGCTTTCTTTTGTTAGGGATAAATTGCGGTTAGTGTGTTTTGTGTCATTTGTCGTTATAGTATGATGTAGACTTGGATAAATAATGTGTTTAGGCAGCATGTGGGGCCACAGTTCCTAAGCAGTTTAGTGTTTAGTAGATGTTAGGCATCAGCTGTGATGGATCTGATATGAGCACCGGTGGTGGAATTTGCCTGAGCAGAAGACCTGAGTTCCAGCATCTTGGAATAGCGAGGTCTTACAGCACTGATTCACTGTACACTGAACAGCTGTTCTAGCAGTCATATATACATAGGTAGCACTATAACACCTTTTAAAATCGAAACTAGTTGTTCAGTTGTCCATAGGTACTTCTCAAGGTGTATAACTAACCATTTAGGAGTTAGAGCCTACATGACTAGATTAGTATAGGTATCCTTTTACAGTGAATAGAAAAAAATATCCAAAATGCAATTCACTGCAGATGCCACACATGCAAACTGAGATAAATCATCTTCCAGAGATGATCTTTCCATCAAACATTCAAATTTCCAACAAAATTCAAATTCTAAATACTCAAAGTTAAAGGGAATAAACACCATGCTACAAAACCAACCAACCAACCAAACAACTTGGATGTCTGAGCAGGGAAGGTAGCTTTGTGCCTAGTATTTGTCTCACATACACATGATTTTCAAGGCTGTGAAAAGGCCCCATAAACTAGAAGAGTGGTAAGATTTCATGTATCTTTCCCACATTGTCCGTTGTCTGCCACGGCAATCCTCCTTCACAGTGGTTTTATTGTGGGACCATTCCAGCACCATCTCCATCAGGCCTCCTGACGAGGAGCAGACACCGAAGCTTTGGGTCTTGCAGAACTCAAGACAGAAGACACACAACACAGTTGGTGTTCCAAATGTGCAAATGAAAAGGTTAAGCAGTCATTAGATAGAGAGGTAAGCCCATTGCAAAGCTTGCAAATATTTCAACAGTACCATTATACCTAAGTGAATCCTCTATTTCAGTCCAGGTCAGTTGCCAGCAACCACAAACCACATGAAGGGAGGAATCCACAGTGATCGCGTGTCACACAAGGACCACCATTGGGAAAGAAAGTCCTCATTTGTCATGATCACAAGCCTTACTGAGGTTAGAGGCAGAACAGCACCAGTGATTGACACAAATTCTTCTCTCCTTCTGTTATGTAATGGATCTCCTCTGCATCAACAGCTGCTCCAAACACTGTGCTGCTGGTAGAGAAATGCAGGTGCTTAAGAAAGGAGAAAGCAGTAATATAGACATCTGTTTGGTTGAGTCTCATGGAAGATCTATATAAGCTGCTTGGAACTCACAGACAAGCCTTGAGCAAATATTTCACCAATACAGCCAAATGACTTCTAAAGATTCAGTACACTGGACTGAGAAATATCCTTACCTCAGCAGCATTTGTTTATAACTTGGGCATAATGTACGATGCAGCTTCTGAGCTGTGTGATCTATCCAAACATCTAAAAGAAAGACATAACATTGCCAGAAGCTTATTCTGGGGTGTCAAAGCAGATTCAGGTTTTTGCATCAATGGCTGACAATCCTGGCTCTTTTGCTGAAGAGGCTGTCAGTGCTTTTCAGAACATGCTCTTAAAAAAAAAAAATCTCTGCACTAGAGGAAATGTCTTACAAGCAGTTACGTAGAATTTTCTGGGAGTCTTGAAAATAACATATATTGCGAAATGCTGTTCACAAGAGCATTGAAAATTAACACTGCTTTGTATAGTGTTTCTTACAGAAAGTCATGCAATGTGATTACATACCTCTTGATAGAAGGTGTCAGCTCCTGTGTTACGGCCAAATTCTAACCCGGATAATTACCTTCTGCTTATCTAAATTCCCCTCACAGTTTCAGCTGAATAAGATCTATTGTTTTACTTCACGCCCTAAAATGCTGAGAAGTGTAGTGTTAGTGTACTTCTAACCAGAGGTGGATGCATTTTGGTTACTTTTTTTGTGAGAATTTTAACTTTCAGAGAATATTGGGCAAATTATCATATATGTACTTGATGTAGAATTTTTTTTAACATCAGAAATGAGAAAACCTGTGGCTAAAGGAACTCACTATCAGGTTGAAAGCCTAAAAGTCTTGATGTCCCTTAAGGAAATGAGAATTATATATGTCTACACGCACATACATAATTCATTATTAATACATTATGTGATATATATAAACATATATTCTATATACATTCAGAATAGAATTGAACTTATTTTACTAAAAAATCTTCTTGTCTGAAGTAGACTAAAAATTATGAAAAAAACTTCCATGATTTTTCCCTCTCTCAAAATTTACAGTTTATGTTTCCATGATTCGCAAAATCTTTCAGAATTTGCCGCTGCTACAAAATTGGTTAAGTCAGAGCCAAACAGATGAAACAGGTAAGGCCTATACTTCATCAGCAGTCATGTCAATTAAATCTTATGTACTTCTGGGCTTAATCTAGAACTTTCTAAACTAAGTGGACATGTATATTTATTATCTAGAATGCCAGAACTACTGATAGCCGTTTGTTGCCCTCCACTTTTTTTAATGAGAAAATATATTTCACAGAAGATTCACTTGTGGTAGTGACTTGAGGTAAGTATACATAAGCACAAATCCTTCAGATATATGCGAAAAATAATTTCTGAACGCAACAATCTCAAAAAAAAGAGAGAAACAAAATCTGATAGAAAACAAGAAATAAATTTCTTTTTTGTAGTCACATCATGTACTCTGGGTTAGATCTTTTTCCTTCAGTCAGCTTGGTCTTCTGGTATCTGGCAACAAATTCCTATTTATACATACTTTTGTGTTTCACCCCACTATCTTACAAAATCACAGGTAGTTTTTCTGTTCCTGTTCAGAAAGGCCGGAGTTTATCAGATGAAAAAGATGTAGAGTAAAAAAAGCCATCAATCATGTAAATAAAAATCCTTATGGAAAAGGACAGACTTTAGGATGCAGAAGCAGCCTTTGTTTTGGCATTTCTGTGCTCTACTTCAGTTTTAGCTACTGCTTTCACATATTTTTGAACTATTGCACATTATATTGAATCCCAACTCTTAAGCATGCTAATGCAATCAGTATTGAAGTGATTTGAATATTAAGCACAACACTTATGTATAAGAACAGGTGAGATATAGCAGCAAGAGTGTTCTAAAGAGTACAGTTTTCAACTCAACAACTCAAGTAAATCAAAAAATAAATAAAAAACCACAAAACTCCCCTAAGATTTCCTCTAAGGAAAGTAGTCTCAGATGTAGGCACCAAAAATTTTGGAAATTAAAGTCATATTCTATCTGGCAGAAGCTACCAATTATAAAACACCCGACTTTACTGCATTTAACACAATAGGAACAACCCTCAGAATTATATAGGCTTCATCTGTAAAAGGACTGCTTCAAAATTCGGAATACATGAACTTTCATCCTCACATAAGTTGTAGACACCACTGTTCTAGGACAGAATTTATGTTATGTGAACTTCATTCAGCCTAACTACATTACCCAAATCAAATTAAGTCAAGTCTCCAAAGACAAATTTAAAACTTTACACATATTCCTCACTTGACTTTGTTACACAGTTGACTTTGTTAGTAATTAAATGCTGACAGGAACATCCAATTTAAATGCAAAAGACCAGAGTGTAAACAGTGATTGGATATGCAAAAATAGGCAAACAAACGGAAAAAGAAAAAAAAAGAAACATATTTAGATACACTTTTAGATATTCACTTAGTAACAAATAAGCTAATCTATGAAGGCCATTGCCCTTTGTCTCTTGCCTAAATTAATAAGTCTGTAATAATGTTTTGTGATATTGTGTCTCAGCACAAGCTCTCCCATTTCTTCCCAGAAAAGCCAACTGTAAGTGGCAGTTTTAGTTTCCTGCATGCACCTTTGTAAGACAACACGGCAATGCAGCCATGGAATGGGACTTCTTGTCCATACATAACTTATTCTTAAAGGCTTACACATAAGAGATAAAGCCAAATGCCTTTCCAAAACACACATCTTCTGAGATGGATTGTTCACAGTCTTAATCTGAACCAATTCAGGTTTCCCAGTATTTCTTTTGTGCATTCTCTGCCCCATTCACTCTACATTTTTACGATGGAGTGGTCTTCCTCAGATCTTTTAAAAATAACAAAAATAACCCAGCCCACTAGTTCCCGTGTTCCTAACTGGCCATTGGTTAAGTTCCAGACCCTGACTTTTACTTCACACACCTGACTATGTAAAGAGACAGTTAACGATACTGCTGCTAGGCCAAGTCAGGCATATAATTTTATCTACATTCTGTTCTCCAGCTGTAACATATTTCTTGACCTTAGTGGGAATATTATAAAGATAAATTAATTGAAAATCTTTGAGACGCTGAGAATGCACAACGATGGGTTCCAAAGAAAAAACAATTAAATAAAGAAACTGAGTGTATGAGCCACTGCTGATCAGTGTTTCTTATACCACTGCACCACTGCCCAGGACAGAAAATAAAACTGGACAACAAATAAGGAATTGTATGTGCTATATACACTTTGCTAAGACTTACAGCAAAGTTCTTAGGCTGCAGTAAATGCTCTCATTCCCACAGTCTCCATAAGGTCAAAGTGGTTTTGCACAATTCTTAATGACAGAGTTTCCTAAGCAAAGCAACCTACTTACATATCTCAGAATGATGGGAGGGTTGTGATTTGGTAGTTATGGGTTTCAGCAGCACCCAAGTAAAACACTGTTTGTTGTTTATAGTTACTTCTCTGTTAAATGGAAAATTATATGCTCCTAAAAAAGACTATGTTATTGGCATTATTCCAACATGGTACTGACTGACATATGCCAATTTACTTGTCATCATATTCAACATGCCAGTATTAGCATTTTCCTAACTGATTTAGGATTTTTCTCACAAACCAAGTTTTAATAGCACCTCCTTAGGGCTATGAAAACGTATTTACTATGTGATAGGATTAAAGAATAAAAGAAAATCCACATTTACTCATTGTCATATACATAATTTACATTGGGTAAACTGGAAAATGCTTTCAAGAATCAACTAACATGAAAAGCATATTTGATAAACAGGAATCCTTTATATAATTTATATTCTGTTTTTCCAGGTTTCTGCAATATGTTCTGACTTATATCGGACTACGTTATGATTTAAATATACATTTTTTTTAACTGATCATACAAACCTGTACCAAGTGAGCTCCTCTAAAAGACAAGAATGCATTTAAATACATAACTGAAAATGTTCAGAATTTTAGCTGTAAGCACAGAGAATTGAAAGTGGATATACCCTATTTCTGGGTTTCAACAGTGGAAAACAGGGACTGTGTGTGAAGTCATTCATTAAGATTTCTAATCTTTTCAGTCACACACTCAGTGCATCAGATCCAGCAAGTAGCTTAAGTCCTAACTTCCAACTTCTTTCAGTTTAAGAACAACAGGAATTTAGAAGCCCCAGGGGTTTTTTTTGTAATATGGAGCAATACACAACTGTTTTTAAAACTGTGGAAACCATAAAAGCAAAGAAAGAACAAAAGGACTTGCAAAAACTGTATACACTTGCATATTATCGTTCTTGTAACTGCTTCATAATTTGCGGAAGTTGAAATATTAATTTTTGACTCGCACCTGATAAGGGAATGAACAGTTTCTTGTGTTTAGCTGGTTTTGGGAGCAGCAGTAACACACTTGGGTCCCTCGGCTTTACTTCAGGTTAGTGGAACACTTTGAATCAACCACTACTAAATGCACTTGATTGGCTGCTCAGTGTAAACTCACACGCAGCAGTGTGCAGCCAGCCAATCTCCACGCAAAATATTAACAAGGTCATAGTAGTGTAACACTCTCCTATAACTCAGAGATTACAAAAGACATTAAAATTCTGATGCCCCATTCATAAGGAAAAGATTGTAATGAGAACAGAGAATGGCACAACATTAATTCATTGTGTGACAAAGAATATAATGAGAATGGGAAATAGTACAAACATAACTCATTCTTGTTACAGCTTTAAGATTGTAATGTCATGGTTCATATCACATACTTAAGAAGAAAGGTATGATAGAAGAAGAGTTGCAATATTTAACATAGTTAATCTGAATGCAGTACACATTATTATATATGTAATACAATAAAAAATGAAGCATTACTGAGAAATGGTTTCTTAAAAGTCTTCTAATTTCTCCATACATTTTTGTTAACATCTTATGAATATTGTTGATATGAAGAGCTGCACTGTGTGTGTATACATATTAACAGAGCTGTCCTCAAAATCTTTTTACTCATGTATATCTTTAGAAATCAATTATAATTAAAAATAAAAGTATTGACGACAGTATCTGTGTCTTTCATGACACACATTATGAATTTGCCATGACAGAGGCAGTCAAGTTTAGTCATTTTGTCTGATACAGTGAAATGAAATAAAGTCATAAAAAAGGGATGTATTTACCTCCTGAAATTACTGACTAATTTTAGTTATTGCTCATCTACCACTCACTCGGTGATCTGAAATATCCTAGCTAATGTAGTAAACTTTATGGAAGCATTTAACTGATAAGATGCTAGATATCTTTGACCATCCATCTGAGAGTTTGCTGAAGCCTAAAGAAACTTATTTCATTCATCAGGCTCTATGCAAGATCACCGAATCAATACTTTGTTTGTTTGTTTGTTTGTTTGTTTGTTTGTTTGTTTGTTTTAAAAGTAAATCACTAAATTTTTGGTATTTTCTGTTAAATAAAAAAGGAAATATTCTCAAAGACACTCCCAGAATATTAAAATTCAATGTCAACAGGGAATTTCAATCCTGCAGTGATACTACCAGATGTTATCTGCTTACTTGCCTTGAAACTTTGTTCTCTGCTTCTATGCATTGTCTCTGAATGGTCACATCCAACACGAGCAGCTAGGACTTCAGCAACTTCTGTAAAGTTTGTTTGCTCCAAATTCAGCTCCGAATCTTTGTAAGGTGATCACTTACAAAGCTTCCATAGCCAGTGTAGGGAATTGAGGACATCCTGTCACCACTGTAGATTTTGTAATGCACAGGTCATATTGAGCACTTTTAATTTATTTTTTTAAAATCTCTTGATCTGCCTTAAATAAAGGTTTCTCAGATAAGAAGTAGCTCATAGGTTGCAGAGTAGATGCTGCACTTCTGCTGTCACTGGG
>VZSC01019250.1:156495-196783 GCA_013398225.1 Steatornis caripensis | reverse complement strand
TAATCACCGCCATTGGAAGGATCTTGGGAACAGATTCAAATGAATAGCCTTAAAAGTAGAGCTTCTGTAGAAATTCAGAACCTTTATCCAAGAGTATGGTTCATAAATCTATGACAAGTCTTTAATATTCTAAGATACCTTAAGCTTTCCATCTCCACTCCTGTGCACAAGTACGTTGCTCTTGCTTTTGTTCAGTTTGCTTCCATGGAAGATATAACTCCTTGTACACTTGCAGAGGTTGCATTTCACTATTTCTTATTTATCAGTATTCATACCCCATACGTCTTTGTTATGCATTCACATGCAGTTTTGACCTTTTGAGGATTCAACAGAAACTTCCAATCCATTTATTTATGTGTGAATGCACAATGTCAAGGGAAAGATAGAAGATCATTAGTTTTACCAAATAAAATCAACTTCCGACAGGCAACTGAATAGCAGCTTTCTAATTTAAAGATTATATTTATGTCAAATGTCAGACAGATAGCATTTCTGAAGTGGTTCTAGAGGTGTTCTAGAAGAGCTTCACCTTTTTTCCCTAGCAGAGAAACTCCATTTCCCCACTCCTTCTAGCCATGCAAATGGAACTTTCTAACACAATATCACAGAATCACTGAATTTTTGAGGTTGAATGGACCTCTGGAGGTCATCTTGTCCAAATCCTCAGCTCAAGCAGGCCCATCTAGAGCAGGTTGCCCAGGACCATGCCCAGACAGCTTCTGAATATTTCCAAAGACAGAGATTCCACAGTCTCTCTGGGCAACCTGTTCAGTCACTCTCACAGTAAAAAAGTGTTTCCTGATGTTCAGACAGAACCTCCTGTGTTTCACCTTCTGCCCATTGCCTCTGGTCCTGCTACACGAAACCACTGAAAAGAGCCTGCTCCCTCTTCTTCGTACCCTCCGTTCAGGTATTTATGCACATTGACAAGACCCCTGCGGAGTCTACTCTTCTCCAGACGAAATGGTCCCAGCAGTCTCAGCCTTTCCTCATAGGGAGATGCTCCAGTCTCTTCATCATCACCAGATCCTCCTTCACGGGACTCTCTCCAGTAGCTCCATATCTCTAAACAGAGTAGTCCAGGAGTGGCTTTACCAGTGCTGAGTAGAAGTTCCCAGTTCTAAGCAGAAGTAATATAAAAAATAATTTCCTCTTGAATTAGAAAAAGATAATCAAAATGATTTGGCTTTGAATTGAAAGATAACCTATCAGATTTCAACTAAAAAGGTTAAGACTTTGAAACAGATCAACATCTGAATATGACCCCTTACAATATCTTTGGCAAACTTAGATTTATTGTGACAAAAAACTCTCTTTGTTTCTTTTTTTCTCTAAAATGAAAGCTAAGATATTAACAAAATTGTAAAATTCTACCACATGGGTTAGACTTAAACTATTCATTTGTCCAGAAGACAGTTGTTTCTCAGGAATCATAGTTCTATTTTCAGTAAATTGGTTAAAAATTAAAGGAAATTGCTTTTATGTAGTTACTGCTTTTTTTTTAATCTAGGTGGATTTATTTGATTCTATATTTACGTAAACAAGTACATTCCAAGAAATGGCGAATATGTTTTTATAGTGTCAGTTAGTTACATTTTAGTATCCACATTACATCCAGGTGCGTTGTCAAAATGAGATAGGTGTAAAGACCATGAGCAGAGGAAAAAATGTGATTGTGTGAGGGTGATTGTGTGGGATGTTATGACAGTTCTATATGCATAATGCATGCATCCCAGGAGGCAATTCTGCATCTGTTACATATATTTATGTATTTTTACCTGTAGTTTTGGAGATATTTAAGATTTATGGTGATAGATTCTTTCCCTTAAAGACAATAAAAGGAAAACATGCAACAAGGGTACAATTTTATTAGTGAGTGAAAGGAGCTGGGCATGAAAGCTGTGTACATGGTAGAGTCTGTGAAGGTTAAGAAATTTCTATCCGCAATACTTAGTAGCCTTTCTGCAGTGGCTTTCAAAATACTTTCAAAACAAACCTCTAATAGATTTGATCTATGTGCAGCTAAAGTATGTTTCTGTTCATTATAATGACTGAAAGAGGGTAAGAAAACAATTGCTAGATGTTAAAGACTAACACAGAAATGATGAAGACATTTTGTGAGTGAAAAGAAAAATCCTGAAGTCTCAAGGAATGAAGAAAGTGATGATAAATGAAGACAACACCACAAGGGTAAAGAGACAGAAAAGATAAAATAGCTAAAGAGACAGACAGTTTTATACAACTGTTTGAAGAAACAACACACTGTGTTGTGCTGTAATGACATCTCCCGATCATTGAATTTTCTATGAAGAGATAGATGAGCCTTCTACTAGCTTCCATTACACACCAGGTATTTTTTAATCTCTATTATATAGGAGAGATGAAAAACCACGTTCTTCAGAAAAGTCTTACATACATTTGGAGGGCAAAGGATAATAATTCTGCTGTTTAATTTTGACTGAAACTGCCTTCTGTACAGCCGTCTTTGAGCATTAGAAGATCATCTACAAAAAGAAATAAACAGAAAGGTGTGCCTCAAGGCACAAACCAGCAAGCTCCAGCTTTCAGGTATATGCAATTCTACAATTGTCTCTCATTTGTTTTTTTGAAGTTTCTTTAAAGACATAGCAGTCAGGCTATGACACCAGATGAACTGCTCATCTTATCTGGTATGTCAATTATTATATATAAAGTTAAAATAAATCCCAAAACTTTAAAGATGGAGATATGGAACAAACCCTGAAAGTGAAAATATAAATTTGATGGATTTCATCCTTACTATTTCAAAGCAATTTTCATTTACCTGAAGACCAGAAGAAACAGAAATTCTTTAAGGAATTTAAGATATTCCATAAAAGTTAGTAAAAAACTTATTGCTACTAACTAGAAGATAAAAGTGTATTTTCATATACTATCAATAAAAAACTTCTAACAACTTGTATTTCATTAGCTGGAAAGAAGAAGTCAAATATTTACCAAATTTTACTCTGTTGACTAAAAGTAGTTTGTGAAAGAGGTCTATATTAAAATACAGCATAACTCTTATAAATAATCTTACACTGCATTGAAAAATTACATTTATAAATCATATATGAATTTAAGGGTGTATTTATTGAGCTCAAGAAGCTCAAGAAGTGGGTGCATGTGAACCTCATGAGATTCAACAAGGCCAAGTGCAAGGTTCTGCACCTGGGTCAGGGCAATCCTTGGTACCAATACTGGGGGATGGAGTGATTGAGAGCAGCTTTGCTGAGAAGGACTTGGTGGTACTGGTGCATGAAAAGCTGGACATCAGCTGACAATGTGCACTCATAGCCCAGAAAGTCAACTGTATCCTGGGCTGCATCAAAAGAAGTGTGGCCAGCAGGTGGACAGACATGATTCTGCCCCTCTGCTCCACTCTGGTGAAACTCCACCTGGAGTTTCCTGCATTCAGCTCTGGAGTCATCAGCACAGGAAAGACACGGACCTGTTGGAGTGAGTCCAGAGGAGGGCCACACAAAAATGATCAGAGGGCTGAAATACCTCTACTATGAGGAAAGTCTGGAAGAGTTGGAAGTGTTCAGCCTGGAGAAGAGAAGGCTCCGAGGAGATCTTATGGTGGATTTTCAATATATAAAGGGGACTTATAAGGAAGATGGGGACAATTTTTTTTGGTATGATCTGTTGCAATAGGACAGGGGGTAATGTTTTTAAAGAGGATAGATTTAGACTAGATATAATGAGGAAATTTTTTACGATGAGGCTGGGTGAAACACTGGAACAGATTGTCCAGAGAGGTGGCAGATGCCCCATCCCTGGAAACATTCAAGGTCAGGTTGGACACAGCTCTGACCAACCTGATCATTGCAAGGAAAGTTGGACTAGATGACCTCTAAATGTTCTTTCCAACACAAACTATTCTGTGATTCTATGATTATCAGTTTAAATTTCCAGCACTGATCTGCCCTTAATTTCTTAGCTACTTCCAGAAATTTATATAACAAATAATATATATATAATATATATACTATTACAAATAATGACTGTGTTATGAAGAAAAAGGAATGTAAATATTTTTGTACTATACTGTCTTGAAGCCTGTCAATATATGCTAAATGATAACCTGCTTCAATCAACTGTAATCCTTAAAAGAAAATATTTGGAACGACAAAGATCAAACATTAGATAGCCAAAAGATATTAGGTAAATCTGTAAGTCATAGACAAGTACATTATTTTGATATGAAATTGATAATTTCTTGCACTTTTTGCAAGCTGTAGGTTCTAGGTATTGACATAGATCTACTCCAGACTCATTTTATGGTTAATAAAGAGTTTGTGTCAATACCTATTTTTTAGAAAAAAGGTAAATTTACAAATATTTCAGGAGAAAACTTGGGAGGGGAGAGAGAAGGATATATTTACATGTGCCTACTAATTAAATTTCTGACCGCCTAGTAAGATCAGCTCTACTAGGATGCTCAGACACGTTTCAGCACAAGCCCTGGAAAGCCAGGTATTCTTATACAAAGTATTTTCATCTTGTTTCCTTTGTCACTGCAGTAAGAGTTTAAGTCACTTTAAGGTAACTGAACAATAGAATAGCCTTGTAACTTTACAGCTTTTCTGAACAATTGTGCAGCTAGGGTTTTTTTGCTTTGGGCATGTTATAAACCAGTATTCTCTGAAGGTCCAACATATTTTATTGTAGGTGGGGGGAAGACTAATTTTTCACATCAAAGTAACTCTATAATCAAATTAAAGTTAATTTTGTTAATTTTGAAACACTGATTTTTCTGGTATTTTTGCTAAACTGTTCCATTCATCATTAGAAGATAAACTAGTGGATTGTAGTTGATGGCAGCTATTTAAGATGTTTAAACCATACACTTAATTGGCATGTTAAAAGTTAAAGAATCAGAGACAACTCCAGTACATAAAAAAGTATAAGTACGTAAACTACAGCACTCTATTCCATGGCTCAAGAGGCATTTGCCATCCTCTTTATTAATAAAGGGTATGCCCCAAGTTTCAACACTTGGTGATTTACAGTTATTCTTTGTACATGCTCAACTGTAAGAAGGTAAAGGTCTCTCTACAGTGGAGTAAACTGAAGACACAGATCTCAAATTTCAAACACTAATTTTAATAAGCCAGCTTGTTTACTTTAGTGGTTTCATAGTTTCTTATTATCCTAATCAAGAATGGGGTTGCTACTCCTCACATAATTCAAGCCACAGTTCAGAAAGATAGTTCTGGTACTCAGAACAATTTTGTGTCTATTACGGCCAATGACGTCAGTTATGATGGTTCTTTATGAAGGAAGACATCTATTCTTTAGAAAATGGATTAACACCACACCTGATTAGTAATCACTGCGATGTCCAGGAGACAGCAAACAGAAGTAAATGACTCTGGATTCCTGGGTTGAAATCTACTAGTGCCTCAGGGATGAAAGGCTATCTGAAGGAAAAGCTGAACACAAATGGAGAGTTCTAGCATGAAGAAAAGAGATAAAGAGAGAAGGAAACAAGAGAAGAACAAGGAAAAAAAGGAGGAAGGGAGATAAGGGAAGAAGAGAGGGAGAGAGAAAAGGGAAGATTTTTTTCCTGCTGTTCCTTTCAAATTTTTCCTAGAACATAGAATTCTGTTCAACAAATGCTATTTTTTAACTAAAGGGTCATGCATCTCTTCCAAACTCTCACGTTCATGTTTGTACCAGCAAATGTTCAGAACACTTGAGGGGCAAAGTAAAGAAGTGTTCCCCATCCTCAATGTCTATGGCAGGCTAAGAACTGTAGCATACTATCGCCAGGAGTAAAAGATCAGGGCATTGTGGTATGCCATGGATAGTCAGTGGATGATCCATGGGACTTTAGTTTCAGTTTCCTTGAGTGTAAAATCCTGCTGTGGACTAGCTAACTCAGAAGGATAACACAATTCATCCATGAGCTAAGAACATATTTTATTTACCAGCCTATACACTATCCTGATGATGCTCTTTTGCAGAAGCTGTACTGTTTTCTTTGTATTCTGCCATTGAGAGAGAGAATTGACCCAGAGGGATAAAGATCTCTACTTGGGCACAAGAAGAACAAGGCTACTATCTTCCATTTGGTCAGGAAGTGCCCTATTTACTGGATAAATCTGTCCAAATGGAAACACGATCTTCTTTAGTTGAAGGTAGGTTCCCATCACTAATAGGCGTTCAAGATGTCTGAAAGAGGTAATGTCCTGATTTCACTAGAATAGAATCATAGAACCATTTTTCTATTCAGGAAAGCTGCATTTTTGAGACAACTGTAGCACCTGATTTGGTGGGAAAAAAGTTGATAAGACATTTTCTTTTAGTTCATGGCCGGCCATGGTACATGGGTCTCCATAGTGATCAAGGTCTCTAGCAGTTTTGAGTAAGCTGGGTACAAAAGTTCACAGGAGTGAAAGCCAGGGCAGCTGACCTAGGCTGGCCAACAGAAGTATTCTATACCATAAATGTCATGCCCACTATAAATTAGAAAGTTTGCTGGGGATGGTCTTTCTTCCTTTTTTCCTCCTTCCCTTCTTCCTCAAAGGTGGCCATCAACTGGAGGGTCTCACTCGTCCTTCTGCTCCCGAGGCCTGCTCTCTCCCTTACTGTGACCGTCGCGCTTTTGCTGGAGCTGTGGTGCTCACAGGGTTTGGCATCTGGCAGTCACTGCTGGGAGCGCGCAACTCGCCACCAATATATGGGCTGAGTATCACTTTGTGTGGTTTATATTAGTACTGACATTAACATTATTTGTTATTATTATTTTATTAAATCTGTTTCCATTTCAACCCACGGATCTCCTTTCCTTTTCCTGATTCCCCTTCTTGAGTGGGGAGGGATCATTGGGTGATAGAATAGCTGACTAAATGAAGACAGGTAAAAACAGTCTAATCTAATAACTAGACACTCAAGCACTTGTTAGACTATTCAAGTTTTTTATCTAATAACTATTTCATACAGGAATAGTCTTTAGAGCTTTAACCGCTAATCTTGATTCCTTGCTCTAGTCCAATGAAACCTATTCTCTTAGGAGCTTGATGACACCCACCCTGTGAGTCTAGCTTTAAGCTGCCTTGTATTTTACCTGAGTTGTGTGGGAAGGCTAAATGCTGAATGACTGGTCCCAGGGATCTGAAGGGGACTGTTACCGTGATAAGTAATGCACTGCTCAGATCCCTGTTTCTATCTGAGACCCAAGTAAAATGGACAGGTATTCAGAGGTTAACTGCCACAACAGCAAAGGAAACTCTAGTTGTTTGACTTCTGTAACTCATACAGCCTAATGCTTTGCATCTGATTGGCAAACATTGGCCAGAGTTTATAGACTACAAAGACCGCATTGAAAATAGCTAGCAGTACTATAGTTAGGAAAATACAAAGGACTGCAGTAATCTCTGAGCAGCTACTGAATGAATAGTCAGTCTGGCTAATATAATCCCCAGAATCAGATGTCTTCTTAAAATCCATTACCATAGAATTCCCCTTAGAACAGTAGTTAGTTTCATCAATTCACAGCTTTATGACCTAGCCAATTAATATGAGTGATATCCTGACTTCCGCTCATAAAAACAATCTCTCTCTAATGCTAGTATAATTTGGAGATATAATACTCAACGAACTAACTTTCTGAACAGTAAGGATGATACTCTGTAAGAGCTCGTATACCATTACGCAAAACCTGGATCACCAAGGTGATGAATCTCTTTTTAAAGACATTTACTGAATAGCCTGCACAAAAAATATATGAGAAACACTTAAAGTACATACAAGAATCAGCATCTGGAAAAATATTTTATGCCTGATTTTCCTCAGACTCACTAAGAAACTAGTACTGGGACCTTTAGTTTCCTTAGATGTTGCTGTAGCTTTTTATCCACAGTCTGTTACAGGGGACCAAATTTCTTCTAAAGGCAGATATGTCCACTTCAGTGAGAGTCACATCTCTTTACTCCAGAACTGAATACAACATTGAATGAATCAAATCAGCAAAGGTGCAAAATTATAGTTATTTCAAATAAGGCCATAGATATGATAGTCACGGATCTTTTAGATTATATATTAATTATATTAAGTTCCTTTTTTTTATAGTTTCCAATTATTTTGTGAGGAATCTCATAGTGGGACAAAGATCAAAGCTATTGAAATAACACCAACAACAAGGGGCAATTTATTTTTTGTTCAATTGACATTTAAGGTAAGTAAGAATTCCTGTGAAAATTTGAAATACTCTCATCGTTAGGCATTGAAACCATTCATTGGTTTCAGTTTTGCTAAATTTCCTTGAACAATTTAACACAAGATTGCAGGGTTTTTTATATAACTTATAAATAAGGACAATTACTGCCTGGATTATTTTTCTATTTAGTTTCCTTTTGTGTTCTTTTTAAGTTTCAGTTCAATTAAAAGTTAGTGTATTTCATTGCAATGACAGGTTTGGTTTTTCTATTTGGGAAATACTACCAACATTAACAGTATAACATAACAGAGAGACAGAACTATGACGAAGAGGAAACAAGCATTAGCTTATTTAAAGTCTAACATTGTGCCATGGACAGTCATTTTAAGATAGATGAAAAATGTTGAATTTTTTTTTTAACTTCATTGTTTTGTACATAGATTTATATGTGTATGTATGATACCTTCATCAAAAGCAATGTGGTGTCATATGCCCCTAGACAGTATTTGGAATATATTTATCACTTTCAATAGGAATTTAAGCATTGATTCTCGCCTTTCATTCTTTAATGGAGCTTGTCTCCTAGTCAGCCTCCCAGCTGATGACAGGCAGGATTCAGGGCTACCATATTCCTCGTCTTAGTACCTCACTTAAACTTCTGAATTTTGGGGAGGTGGTTAACATCCTTAGCTGTTTCTATGACTTCACACAATACCAGCCAGTTGCATTAATCTTATCATGAAGCAAAATATCTACTTCGATAGGCTTGCAGCCTAGATAGGTAGCCATTACACTCTAGATAGGTATTACACCCTTATTCATAAGGTCAGTCACTAAGATTGTAAAAGAAGCATGGTTTAATGACCACTTCCACCAGACTCAGGATCAGACTAGGAAACCTCTGCATCCTATGTGTAGGGATACAGCTATCTTAAAAAACCATCCTTCACTTAGAGACACTTTTTGAGACAAATTAATCCTGGACAATGTAACCCAAAGCCGCCTGAAATTCAATTACCATGTGTTATATGTTCTGTAAAGCAGTATTCCCGTCTGTGTCATGACTAGAGACGTGATTTTTTGCTATTACTCAACAAATATGTCTGGAAAGGCAGCTTGGATATACTTACCATAGTGACATGTTTTTAAGTTCAGCCTTTAGCTATCTGTGGGTCATAATTTTAGGTGACAGAAATCTACTTCAGTTAAAAGTCACAACTAAGGAACTGGTTTGATTTGGGTGGATCTTTTTTCTACTTATTTTTTTTTAGAAAGACATCTGGAAAGATACCTGGCTGAAAAAAATCCCAAGCTTACCCCACATCAAAGCAAACGAAAATGTGGAAGATAATTTAAATCACTTGACATTCTTTTAAAAACTATCCCACTGAATTCCCCACTTTTAAGTTTAGATTGGGGTTTATTATTCTACCTCATCTCTTCTAGGGTACTACCCTGATGTACAATTACTCATTCTCAGTTCTGTGGGATTATTTAAATTAAAGAATTAGGATATTAGAAATAAATCTTCAGTAAGTTTCAGGTTTCATAACTGTATATGGGGTAGATTTGCCTGAGCTTATGTAGCATAAATAGGTAACTGAAGGATCAGTCTGTTTGAAAATATCTGTAGGCATTAGAAATCAAAACATAGAAAGGAAAATAAATTCAAAAAATGAGGCTATGCAAGTATGAACTTCAGCATAACAAAAAACATATGATAAATATCCTGCAGAATAAAATAGCTGTGGAGCTATCAGCAAATGAGCTCACGTACACTTCATTTTCTATGTAACTTTCTGTTCCATCCTCCTCCCGTTTCAGGGAATAACACACTCAAAGGAGGTATCCAAATATCTTTGCAATTTTGCCAGGGCAGACAGAGGGTTCTGATTCTTAATGCCTGAAACAGAGACAGAAGAAAAGAGAATGTAAAACCTCCAGAAAGTCTTTATTTGTTTGTTTGTTTTGTGTCTATTTTGAAAAATGGAAAACTGTGAGCAAGTAAGGTTATCAAGGGTTGAATAGTACCCATACTCTATCACACCACTTTGCAGTTTCTCTCACAGCTGTGTATTATTCATGTGCAAGCATGAATAAGTTGTCTTATTCTTTCATTTTGCTATACATATGTAATGTGCACTGATAGCAGAGAACTCAATGCTTGCACAGAAAGCGCTTGAATTGATAGACTGATTTTCCTTCCTTTTCAGTGAGGTTTTTCACACAGGAAAGGATGGAGTGTTTAGAGGGGTTGCATAAGCACATCCATCCAGATATATAAATTGCCGTCTTAAAAATTAGCACTTTGGGCCTGTTTATTTTTTCTTATATTCACAGGAAGCTACATCTTCCTGCTCGCCTCTGCCCTGCCAATTCGTTTCATGTTCAGACCTATCTGATCTGGTCCATGTGGGAATCACCAGAGACATCACAGCAGCTTCCCTACCTCTTGGGAATCTGATTGCTTCTTTTTCTTATGCTGGTTCACTTTGTCCTCCAAGTAAGAATTCAAATGTCAATCATTTTTTGTTCAATTTCATGGGGTAGAATCACAAAAATGGCAACCAATCCAATTGCAAATTACTTGATGAATCTTCTTTGAAGAGTTGCCAATAATGCTAATCATCAAATGGTTGAATTCAGCTCTGTAGAAATGCATTTGTGAAGAACAGCAATCTCTGTGACTTTGACAAAGGAACTGCTGACTTGCCTCACTGTTTGTCTTTTGATGTGAAAGAGCAAATCGATTTATAGAGCTTTTGCTTGCAGATGTAGGATATGATTAGTATGCAGAAAGACCTTTCTACAGTGTCATTTGTTTATTTAGCTGTCTCTGCACTCAGCCCTGATTGTGTATACTTAATTAATGTATACAAAGCTAAAAGAAATAAAATCCTGGATCCATGACCATAGAATACTGTACTACATGTCATTTGTCACCATGAAAATGCTATTTATATTTTATTGGCTACAAGGAAGGGAAAAGCATACATTTAAAAAACTGTTTCAAAAAGTCCTTATGTTTGCCAAAAGCAGTCAGCTATAGTTACACCAAAAAAGTGTCAATGAAAGCTGTTCGATTTAAGTAGGAGGTTCTTTTTTCACAGTGTTTAAATTTTTATTCCAAACAGTTGTCGAGTCTTTATAAAAAGTACCTCTGATGCCTTCCTGAGGTCAAAGTAGTCTGTAAAACATCCTAAGAGACCTGAATCATCCCGTTCTTCAAGGCCTTCTGATTCTGTTGCTTGGAAAATTTAGCTGAGAAAGAGTTTAAAGAGGAAAGCAGACACACTAGAGACCTTCATGTCAATAATGAATGATCAATAGAAGTCACACACTAGAAAATTGACATTCAGTCAGCAATTCTGTGTTATTCGTGCGCATTTTACATTGACTATTCAGGTTTCTTGTGGGGAAAATAGACACAGAATGGCAGAAAAAGGTAGAAATCATCAGAATATCAAATAATGGAATCCAGAGTGACATCTAGTGACATACTATATTAGAAGCATGAACATTTAATTACTGAAATATACTGATTTTACGAGTCATATTACTTACAGCTTTACAAAAAAGTTACTTAAAAAAAAGCTACAGAAGTTTCTTACAAAATGCATTCCATAATCATATGAAACAATCCACAATTTAACTTACTAAAATGTTTGCTTCTGTCTGTTATAAACAGCAACTTAAGCAGAAACAGATTTTCTACAGAAACATTTTACAAATTTAGTAACACCAATGTTATAATTAGTTTTTCAGTGCATTTCACCTTCTAAATAGCTTCCTAAAGTCATCTGCAAGGCTTAAACTCTTCTATTCTTCAGCCATGAGCAATGACTCAAAATCACGAGCTAACTAATCTATGCAGACCCTGGTACAATAGTTTTCAAGATGGCGGAGGACTGTCTTCATGAGCAAATTGCATTTGACCTTCTGTTCTGAAGTTTTGACCTTCTAAACATTTCAGTTGAGTTAACTGCAGGATTCTGGTCACTGAAAGTGCTGTAACAACGGAACTATTACAAAGTTGAAATCCAGAATATCCTGTTCTCAACACAGTCTCCATCAAATACTGACACAGATAATAATGCCCTTAATTTCTATGATATGAATAAGTGAGAGCAATTCATGTTATTAAAAGAATAAGATTGATCTGCAAAGACTGTGGCATAATAAAATACTGTAAGAAATTGTATAGAATTCTCCAAATATCCATTTTAAGCAATATGAATATACCTTGAAAAGTCACTTGCAAATTATGTTATTGATACTATGCTTCAGTAAATAGGAAAGTCCAGAAATCACTGCATGTGACTAAAATAATTTTCTGTGTTGTAAAGCAAATGGATGAATCTAGAAGTTACTTTAATCAAATTTGCTACTTTAAATCATGTATTTGTTCATTTTTCAACTTCAATATGTAAGAAATACTTATAATTTTTGTCTTTTCACTAAAAGTACTGTAGAACAGAGAGGACGTAAAAAAAAAGATATCACATATTAGACTGATTAAGCTTCCATGTCACCAACTTTAAATCAACAAATCAATTAATCAGAGAGAAGAACATTTAAAATATTTGGATAAAATAATTCTGTATTTGGTTAAAACATTTGGACAAAATGAGTCTATATTTGGTTTTGGGGTTATCTTCTTTCTAGATAAAGAACTAGGGTTAATTTTATTACAGTATATTGTACTTACCAGATAAAAGTCATATAATGAAGAAATCCTAGATTTTAAAATTTGTTTATTGTCTAAAGACCACTATCACTATAGACACTAGATTAATTTCTGTGGGTTTCTATGGGCTGTTCCCTTCTTTCACTATGGACTTGGACTTTTGAAACTTAACTGCCTTTTGGAGACAATTACAAATTTCTTCAGATGTACCTCACAATTACTCTTATTTCCTTGCAAACCTTGAAGATACAAGTACACTTCCAGCTTGCATTTTTCTGTAAATGCTCAACTTTACAAATAGCAAGTCTTACTTGACACTCTCAAGACACTAATTTCAAAGAAGGAAATACTAAGTGATAGTTCTAATTTCAGTGTACAGAACATCAGTCTCTCCTTTTTTTCTTTATAATTTTAAAAATTAAAGTTGACTTAGAAGGCCAAAGTCTTTGGTCTTCTCCCACTTCTTAATGCTCTTCTAGGGCAGCACAGAATGTAGAGTACTGGCCAAGTAAGCTGAATTCAGCTGTTTTATTTCATTAACATAGCAGAAATCAGATTATGTGTACAATGAATTTTTACTTTTTGTCTTTATTCCATAGATCCCTCCAATCTGTGCATGTATCCAGTAATTTTCTTTCTTCTATCCCTTAAGATCATTGTTCCAGTATTATGCAAATCAGTTTCTCTTTATTTCTTCTCCCTAACTTTTCTTGTGATTCTCCCCTCCTCACACTTGGAATTCCTTCCAAATCCCTCTTTCATATCCTCACTATTTATATATATATTTATCCTTACCATTAGCAGAAAACCAATCAACCAACCAGCAAACCAGACAAGTGTGTCACAGAAACTCAAATAACAGCCCTCAAAAGAGGGTAACTCTTTTAACAATCTCTAGTTGTTTTCTGATGAGATCAGATCATAACTTTTTCAAAATGACTACCTTTCAAGTCTTTTTCTCATCGTCGTATCTGTCATCCATTTAATAGCCAGCCCGTGACACAAGCTCAGGAAATAATTGTCTCCCTTCACAGTCAAGAAGGTGAGAACACAGCTCTATCAATAAACAAGGCAAGAAATAATGTTCTTTTCAGAAATAAATTTATTAATCATAAAATTTTTGAGAAAACATGTTTTTTAGTCAGAACAACTTCTTTGATTTTAGTAAAAACATCTTAACTTTATCTACACAAACTGAAACAAGTGCAGCTCTATTCTCATGTCGTTCCTAACACATAAAATCTTTCACTTTCAGACTGAGGTGGGAAAGCTGTCACACATATGGAAATACAGCAACAGGACTTAACTACTTTCCATGTGAAAGCCCTGAATTGCTGTTACAATTAGGTGTTACACTTCACTTACAGCCTTTTCCCTTTTCCTTCTTTTTTTTTTTTTTTGTTCCCTACCCTGCTCAGAACTCTCTTCCATCCTCTTTGCTCCTTCTCCATCTCCATCCTCGCCTCTGCATTTCATTACTCATGGGCAAGTCTCCCGGTTTTGTCCCACCTAGTTGGTCTCTTCCTCTTGCTCTGGTCAGTGCCCATATAAAACAAGGTATTTCCAACACAAAACAAAATTGACAAGTGCAACAAGAAATTTGAGCTTTAGGATGCATGTAGTAGCAGTGACAGTGACAAGTGGATTGTCCCATGAAATCTGAGACCCTCAGAAGGTGCTCATTTAATTAGAGTTAATTCAAATATGTCATGCCTTACACTTTCTCTGAAGCTGCTGGTGCATTATTTTCCTAAGAATAATGACCTAATTAAATAGATTTTGGCATAGAGTCACAAAATCTGCACTTATTTCACTCACTCAGGAAAGACCTTTATAATTCTTTCATAACTGCAGGAGAAAAACTGTTTCTCAATACCTCTTCAATGCATAATGAACATTAAACAGGAAATACCAGCTCAATGTGCCTTTATTATTTTTTAGACGTTGAAAAGCTGTAGACCAAGACAAGGATTTATTAATAGGATTTGAGTGCATAATGTCCCTAGGCTTCTATGAAAATCTCAAGTCAGAAGAGGGATGTTCTCAACATGTTTGCACAACAAGCTGATGGAATCACTTCTTGTATTTTAATCATAGTCTTCAGATTAATGACTGGCATAAGAGTCTCTAGATTTTCCTGGGCTGGTTTCCTAGTTCTCATTTTAGTATCATTACTATTAATGATCTCTTAATTTTCTTTATTCTCATTAACTTTGATAATCTTTCTCTGATCTTGAGCGTTTTGATGTCTTGATTCATTCTTCACCCACAATGTTATAAAACTTTCAGGAAAAGCCTGATTAACTAATTGTATGAAAGAAAGGGGAACCACAGCATCTTTCTCTGACCACAATTTTAACCGAAGTAGTTGCTGCTGCATTTTGTGGGATGAGTCTTTTTTCAAGAGTATACGTGTGTGTGCGTACACATCAACTTTGTTCAGAGGAAGCCTACAAAATTGATCTCCAACACAATTGATGTGGAAAAATGTTGTGTCCAAGATTGCTGAAAATAATTGGGAAACAAAAAATGTGGGAAACAAAAAAAAGACCCAAACCTCACCGGTTTGCAACAGCAGGACACTTTTTTAAGCATTGTGGTATAGAAACAAACTTACTCTACTTTTCCGCTTTGATAGCTCCACTTTGATTCCTCCTCACTCCTTTTAACAAAGGGACAGGAGTAGCCTTTAGCTAAACTGATGCCTACCCTCATGGTTAGAACACGCCATTGAAGAATGAATGACACTGAATGATAGCGGTTTGAAACACTCAGACTAAGAAACAAACATTGTCTCTCAGTTTCTAGGAGGAATGATTCCTTTTACTCCATCTTAAAAACATAAGAAGAAAAATGGGGGGGAAAGAAGAAAAAGGAAAAAAATGGAAAAGCAGGGAAAAGAGGAAAAAATTGGGAAAAAGAAAAAAGGGCAAAAAGGAAAAAAAAGAGAAGGAAATTATAAATAAAGGTTAAAAAAAAAGAAGGAAAAGAAAAGGAAAAAAAAGGAAGAAAAAGTAAGCTGGGAACTGTCCTGTCATGGTTTTGGTGTTCAGAAACACAAATGGATGGAGGTGTGCAGAGAAATGACATGTGTTCCAAAGAGCAGTGAGAGCCTGGACTGCCTACAGCTTTCTGTAAGTGATCTTTGCTAAGGGTTTCCTAGAACTCATAGAGTGTCCAAACAAATCATTTATGGGCATCTAATGCTTTCAAAAGGTTAGAGCTTTTGTGCTCTGATTCAGACGGATACTTAAAGTACAGCAGTATCCCTGTTGGGAGTCATACACCATATGCCCGAGTCTCTCCTTTACCATCATTTAATCTAGTCTTTATCTTTCTATGTTCAAGCAACCTAGTCTTTCAGAAGCCGTAAATCTCCATAAGTTGAAGACAAAATGAGCTGCGAATGGTCAGCAATGTACAAAACGTGCTCAGATATTTATGTCTCAATACAAGTTAAGGAGCCCATTTTGAAACATTGTCCAAATTATCAAACACTGGATACAGACAGAAAATACAGCTCTACAAGTATCTTTCTTTTGCACACATACAGGAAAAAACAATTAATAACCAAATAAACATGTAAACACAAACCTTAGGGGAACAATACAGGTGCTTAAATACAGGTTTCTAGTGCCAAGTATGTCTAAATTAGAGAAGGGAGACAGTGATGGACACTTGACTATTCCAGTGAAAAAGATACTATCTTGTAAGTCACAAAGCACTTCTAGTGCTGCTCTTCCAGACCTGCAAAACCACACCAAAATAAAAAGAATGTTGCACTTCATGTCAGTAAATCCCCTGCTGCAAAAGCAGTACGCGTGATTGTAAGGCTGGACTCACCTCCTGCTGTTTCTAGTGTTCTATGAGCCCCCTCAGTGTGGTGCTTTGGAAGTTGCCCTTGGGAGCCATAATAATAACTATACTGTGGGAATCAAATGTGGCACCACTTATAGCCCCTTGAGGAGATGCTTTTGCACTCTGCCTGATACAGATGTAAAAGAACAGTTCCCCTGATAGAGCATCTTTGAGAAATCTTCAGTTCAAATGGTATTTCACGTAACGAAAGGGAGATTTCTGGGGTTTGGATAGAAGAGGAAAGATTAGAAAGAAACTGGATTACATAGGAAGAAAAACTGCACTGCTTGCAGTTTACTTCTCATGTCAGGGTCACACACCTCCAGCAGCCCACATGCAAGAGTTTTGGTCATTCATTTTCTCCCAGAGGCACTTGTATCTTGGCACCCACCTTCTCTCCAACATGGGTTTGGCTCAGCCTTCTCACCCTTGATTAAAAAGGAATTGATATCTTCTCTGCATACCCAGTGCACATTTTTTAAAAAGCAAGACCAAAGAAAATTGTGGCAACTGTTGTTAATATTAGAATAAAATTCCTGAGTATACTTCAAGAAAGGAAAAATTTCAGCTTTTCACAATAGACAGAGAATTTCTGCCAACTGGATAAATGACTCCTTGGAATTACCTGGCTTCTGACATCTGTATGGAGGGACTGAATGAAACAAGGACTTATTTACCTTCTTGCATGTCAGTAAAAATAATAGTTTTTAACGCAATATCTGTTGCTCTTGCGAATGGTCTGTCGCCATATGGCTGTTTTATTGCACAAATGAGAAAATACAATTACATAGTACTGTATTTAAGAGCAAGTCAAGCCATGTGGTTTCTAAAACCAGAATTTTTTTATGTGGAGAGAATGACAGAATAGGTGACTCTTATGGGACAGTTTCAAAGGAACAGAATTCCTAGTAAATAATTTTCTTTTTCTTTTAAAGATGCTAAACTAAAACCAAACAAATTTAAGGCAGAGAAAACACTTAAAAATCACTTCAAAGCATTCTGCTAAATAAATAAAAATTAAAAATTATTCTGTCCTATAAAAGGTGTTCTGGGTTTGGGATTTTAAGAGGAGATCTTATTGAAATATATCTGAAAATATCTCAAGTGCTCCCACAGACTCCACAAGATATTCCAGGCCCCAAAGGAGAGACAAGGATGATGACTTTAGAAAAAGCATTGCGTAGTGCAATGGTGCCCTCACTCCTTAGCCTATATCATCATTCATTTATTCTTCTAAATCTATATAATTACATTTTAAGATGTTCCTGAGAAGAAGCTTAATGTAATTGCGATGATCCTACTTAATAATGCCTTAAGAAACAAAACAACAGTTCCAAATAAAATATACCTCCTTAAAGTATAAGTCAAAGGCTATCCTCATGGAAGACTGAAAAATAATCAGATTTTGCATTTCATCCTTTCAACAATACAACTGCACTTTCAAATATGCTTTGTTGTTTTCTTTTAATTCATGAAAATTAATCTTATAGATGTAGATGCCAGATTTGCATTAATTAAAACTCCACTGTAGAAGCCAGGCTTAATTGCAATCAAATTTGCTTAATTATGCATGGCGAGAGATTCCCAAATGAGAAAGGTTTTAGTAAGGATTTTTGTTTTTTATACTGACAAAATAAATTGAAATTGTCATTTTTTGTGTTTTATGTAATACTTGTAAATAATTTGTGGAGCACCTTAAGTCTTCTATGTAAAGCAATGTTATTGCTTAAGTAATTATAACAATCTGCATTTTTCATTGTTAATTGTGGGTGTCAGCCTCATTAATTTTAATTTACAGTCTGTAATGAAATTAAGAAAATTTTGTGCTGATCTGCTGAAACTTGTCTTATAGAAAGTTACTTAATAAAACTAAAGTTCAGAAAAGTAAGGTATTTGTTTGTGAATTGTCAAGACAAGTAATAAATGTTCATTTTTCTCACAAGTTTTGCTTCTAATTTTAAATCAATATCTAATGAAACAATATGTGTCAGAAAGTTTGAGAAAGTTCAGTCTTCAAGTTTTTCACTTTAAAGAGTAATTACATAGAACGTAGACATAATGCGTAGGTTTTTTACCAACAGATAATATGTTACTGTGCTCAAAAAATTTGTTGTAACTCTATTCTATTGCTCATACACTTATATTCTGTCTGTGTGATGCTTGATTATCCAGACAACTTAACTCACTGTACTGAACACTTAAAAAGGCAGGTAACTTTGGAAATCACAAAGTAGCACATTGTGAACTGTAAATATGTAAACACAGTTGTGCAAATGGAAGTAAGCAGCTAAATATATTTCCATAAAGCCACAAGAAAAAAAACCCAAGCCAAACCAAAATGTGAATTTCATGTGTTGAAAGTGTCATTTTTTGAGTTTTATGTAACACTTGTAAATAACTTGTGGAGCACCTTAAGTCTTCTATGTAAAGCAATGTTATTGCTTAAGTAATTATAGCAATCTGTGTTTTTCATTGTTAATTCCTATAACCTGCTGCTGTCAGATCCGGAGAAGGATATGCTATGCTGCTACTTTGATATTTCCAATGCATGTGGACATGAGCATGACTGGTGGTCTGGCCCTAGTTTGGCAAGATCCTTACATAAATACTCTGCTCTAAGTATGAGATGTCTTACTGAAGTCAAAGGGACTGAAAATCATGTTCAAGTCTGTACTTCTTGCATTAAGAGATATTGCATTTTTTAAAAGACTAAACATGTTACTTTTAAATTTGTTTATTACTGCACTTGATGATCCTGTGTTTAGCAGAGACTTTTAGGTTTAAACCTGAGAAGCCTAAAGGTTTAAACTACCCAGGAGAAGGTAGGAAACTTTATCATTTTTTATGGAGGGCACTCAAGGTTGGCCAAATCTTGCTGCTGTTAAGTGGTTTTGAATATTGGAATTGTTATAACTTCTTAACGGTAACATTTTGAAGATGTGAAAATACATTAGAAATGCAATGAAGTGGTCACGAAATACAATATATTTACATATTATGAAATTCTAGATAACTGGAAAATTCTGTAGAAAACTCAAACAGAAGCAAAATTCCAGTGTGAGACAAGTTTCCAGCCAGCTCTGTCTGGAAGCTTCCAGTAAAACAATCTAACAAAATGCCAAAAAGTCAATTCTGTAATTCTAAATTCTATAAAACTGCATGTTTTATTTCTGTATTATTTCACCTTTTTTATTTTATTTGAAAGATAAATTCTAAACATATTGCAGGTTTGTTTTTTTAAAATTCAAATACAATAATAAAAAAAAAGTTTAATTCTTTGCTGAAAAGCACCTAAAATTCTGTGGTCTCATTCACTTTCTTCCAAAATGCACTCACTTATTTCACTCAATAAAAAAGTATCTCACAGGACCAATTCTTTTTTTCTTTCTTTAATACCAAAATCTTTTTTCTGTACAGTTCTGAAACTTCCATAAACAGTAATGTTCCTAAAATTAAGCATAATAACAGAGCCAAAAGACTCTGCTCACATCATCCATGGCCCCTTTATTTAGAGTTTCTTTTTAATATACTCAGTCTTCTGCTTTTCAGACCTCAACCTTTCAAACTCTATCCTTCCCTTCCTCTGTTCTGCTGAGTTTGCATCATTGCCCTAGCTGTGCAAGAAAACAGAAAGATATGGCTTAATTAGACTGGAAATTTATTAAATTAATTTATCTGGGGACTATCCAACAGCAATTTCTACAATACAGGTCATAAATTTTTCATTAATTATTTTCATTTGTAGGAGGGTTGCCATTAGCTTTTATTCCCTCTGGTAGCAGGTCCTTGGTCCTCCATGGGCAATCCACCGCCATCTTTAAATTATGGTTAGGAAGGACAAGTTGTCTTCTTGACATGCTAGACTTTGAGAGTCCTGCTTCCAGTAGCTTCCAGTACCTACCTGCTTTTGAGAAGACTTTTGGTTTTCTCCTTTTCTAACACTGGTTTACCAAGAAAGCAGATCCTCTATGGTAGTTCAGGTATCTGGGATGGATTTTTACTTTCTTGGAGGGGCAAATGACAGGAGGACTAGGCCAGACAGTCTAAGTTATAGCCGCTCCACGGATTATCAAGGTCAGTTAGTTGACCTGAGCTCCACTGACCTGCCAATCTATCAATAGAGCTTTCTTCCAGTTGGATAATTGACTCCCAAAAATCTGCGAAGGAAGATGATGCATAAAAGAGTTAGAACTCTTTTTTTTTTCAGTAGCTGACTTAAACAAACAAGCATCCAATTTCTGCATTGTAGATGTCACAATAGAACCTCTGCTTTGCTCATCTTAACGTTCCCAGAACTCTTTCCTTTTTTTGTTTTTACTGGAAACTATCCACTGTGGATTTGCTTGCCTTGCTTTTTAATTGGTGTTGAGAGGCATTTATTGGTATGATCCTGCACACACTTGCACAATGCTTTGGGTGGAAAAGCATTATATGATACTGTAAAATTTAATGCAAAAAATGTAAAGGAACAGAAATGGCAATGGTCAAGTTGTGAGGAGAGATTGTTATTTTTCTAGCATTCAAAGACATTTCTCAAATATATAATACATAATAAATGTATTAAAGTACAAACCCAATAATATTAGAATGTATATAATATATTTATATAATATTATGTATAATATTATATATAGTAAATAAATCTATTTTTTTTAAGTATACCTGCCTTTAAGAGTTTGCAATCTGAACACGTGGAAGCTAGCAGGGGAGGGAAAAAAATAATAAACCCATGACTGGAAAGATACGAGAAGAACCCTTGAGGTTGTGTTCTGCTCTTTGCTGTTTTCCTGTTAGTAGCTTACTACTCTAACAGAACACGAAAACAGAGACCATAATCTTGTAAAACAGATGAGTCCCAGAACATACTGCATGATCTAGCACATACTTGATCCATCACAGTTGTACGGGTGAGACATAAAAACACTGAAGCATAGAACTGTTTTAATACATCAGAGAGAAAATAGTTCAAAATTTGAAGGCCATACTCTGCTACTGGAAATCTGAGGGGTTTTTGTGGGGAATTTTAGTTTTTCAGATTCATCTATAGTGAAAAGATGTTCAACGTGCTTTTCGCTACGAGCTAAAAATGTGTAGCAGAGACTTCCTAGGATTTGCCAGAGATCATAGATGATGTCTAAAGCAGGTTCCTAGTCTTGTGTTTTAATTAAGTGTTGGTGATTATAACGGATGATGGTCTTTTCAGTGTGCAATAAAAATAAGAATGTAATTAATTTGATACATTATAAAAACATACAGAACTAAAACTAGGTAGTAATAATCTAGGCTTCTAATATCCAGCAACTAAGCAGATTTTCCTTCTTAAATGGATAGCACCCGATAGTCATGCACCTCAGCGGTCTCCTGATTTTGGACATTGCTTCTGAGGGATGTGTACAGGACAATACCAATAGAAAGAAAAGCACCCTTAGGAAACCAGTTCCAATCTACATGCAGTACGCAGGATATTTTTGCAGTGCTACTTATGACTTTTTATGTTGTCTTCTGGTGATAAATGTTACTTCTTCTGAAAGTAAGAATACAAATGAAGTACAAAATAAGTTGAGTTCTTTAAAAGGCTGAAAACATGTTCTAAGGATATCTACAAATTTAAGTCTTCTGATCATGAATGTCACCTGCTATTTACCAATGAGCCACCAAAATGCAGAGGGAATGAGGTTTTTCCCGACAGGAAGGGTATGGTAATAACAGTAAAAGCAAAGCACATTTTTTCATTTTTAAATGGTGGGGCATTTAGAATGACATTGAATATAATTTTAGAGTTTAAAGTCAGGGTGGGTACAGGGTGGGGGAAAACTGGGATGGCTGCCAGTGGCTGCTGGACCTGTGGCACTGAGCCCACCCACAGGCACCACCTCAGCCTTCCACTTCTGCCATCCTCCCAGTGGTAGCAGTTTTTCTTCGGGGCTCACTCTCTCGCGCTTTTTCTCCTTCCTGTCTTTCTGCCCTATGACTATCCTTTCTTGATTCTCCTCCATTCCTCTCTCTTCCCCTGAATAAGACCAGAACAGATTCAGCCCCTCATTTCCAACACAGCCAAACTCCATTTTGCCTGCTTGGCTAAGACAAATCACATCAGCTCTGCATAGAGGGGCTGTACTTCATCTCTTACGAAACATGTAATCTTTAATCTTTTCAAGTACACCTGGATGCTTACCTAATAACGCTAATGTTCTGCTGGGCACACATGTCAATAGTATGCACAATAAATTACAAAGGAGCATTTTTGAAACCCTGGGTGTAAGATTCTCCTTACGTTTTGACAGGTACCAATATGGGAAAATACCCCATTCTTTGCTAATAATTGTGTCATTTTCATATAGCCTATATGAATCAGCATAACAGAGTACCAATTTGTCCTGGATGTATAAATAAAGGTGCCAACAACTTTCTTAACAGTTCAGCTAGCACTTAAGCATATTTTACTGTTCTTTTTCTTTCTAGTCTCAAGGCAGAAGGACATTAATGACTGTGAATGAATCACAGAAGCAAAAGAACAAAAAGAAAGAGGAAAAGAAAATTAAAGAGAAATAACAAAAATTAAAAATGAAAAAGTGAAGAAGAAAAAAAATCTTGTTTGGAAAGGAAGGGCTATGGCATTCTTATTTAATTATCAGTGGATACACAGGATAGAGTAAAGAGATCTATTTCAAAACTGTGACTTAATGACAAGTTGATGTGTAATACTTTGCCTGAAGACCCAGACAACATCGTTAAGAGAGAGACAAGTAAATTGTAGGTAAGAAATAAAAATAAATGTTTCCACACCTCTGACATAACTGTAAAAGTTAAAAGGCAACTGATAAATTGGAGACAAATGACTATTGTTCTGGCAAAATAAGGAATCTTAATTCATTTTTGGACAACAATGTTGCCAGCTCTCACATTTTTATTATTACCCTCATGATATTTTCTTAAAGACCTAGCTCCTCTATTTATACTAATTAGGAGGCTATTAACTTACACAAAAAATATGTTTCCAGTTCCGATACCTAAGCAGAAAAAAATCAGAGCATTTCCTAAAAGTGTGAAAGACAGAAGTCAAACAAGGAGAACCCCAAACAGGTTATTAAAACAAACCCAACCCAAACCTATGAATTCTGAAAGTCTTACTCATGATTTCTGAATATTTGGCAACACTATATTAACTATAATTAAGTTAGAGATGTATTAGCTAATAAAAACAGCAAAGCTGATGAGATTTCTGCACTGAAAAAATAGAACATGCTGAAAATCTGCCAAAAGAAGGTGAAATTCCAAAAGATTTCAATTTACAATGGAAACTTAATTTTTTGTTGCTTTCAACAAATGATTCTGCACAGTTTTCCATAAAAAAAATCTGACTAATTTAAAAAACTAGCTTTCAGAATCTGACTTGTTCCAGTAGCAACAAACTCAATTTGCTATCATAATTTTCACCTCTTAGGTATCCATGAATGTTGCTGAATTCCTGTCTGTCACCATTTTAATCTTCTCAGACTTCAGTAATTTGACATCATTCAGGCAACATGAGACCATACTGCTAGTGAGATGACTTTAGTAGACCACCTTAGTCAATTTTTTCTTTTAGCTTCACATTTTTTAGGGAAAATGTGCAATTTAGGAATTGCACTCCACTAGTAGCCAAAACCCAATCATTTACCTCGATCTCAAACACTGTCTTATAAGAAACAGTCACTGAAATAAATGTGCCATATGAACCGACTCTGCTTCCTGCAACACAGTCCATCCCAGCAGGGCGCTGGAGGTGTGAATGTTTATTTAAATGCCATGCAAGTTATGAAGAAGTCTATCCACATTGCTTTGACAAAGGAATACAAGTCCTGGAAGCAGACTGTGTTAAGTTCACTGATAAATTCAATAAAGAATATGACCTCAATAGTGTGTTCTGGTCTGCCATTTCCAAGAAATATTAATGATGACCAGGTACCTTTTTAACGTGAAAAATACCCAAGGAGAATCACAGACTGCTATCTGTCAAATGAATATTTTTTCTATTGCTACTCCTCCTGCAATCTTTTGAGGAAGAAAAGTTTCTGTCTCTGCTAAAATTTTCCATTTATACTGATCATATACTGCTACACCACCATCTGAGTCTCCAGGTTTTAATTACCAGGGGAGTAGTCCACAGCCTGGATTCACTAACCACATCCACTTTTTCTGTAGTGACACCATAGCTGTTCCTTAACATCTGACTTGTTTGGTATTATGGGTATAGTGTGAAAGTCCTTCAGGTCCACTTGTCTCCCAGTGCCTGAAAGCCTTATCAGATTTGAACCTGGCAAATCTGGTAATTCCAGCACCATAAACTCCAGCCAGACCAAAAATGTCATTATCATAAAATTTGGGCAACCTACTCAGAGTTCCAGTCCCATAGTCTGTTGCAGTAATGCTATCAACAGATTACTGCTGAGAAGTTACCCAAAATCCCAAATATCATATATTTTATATAGATCAATCTATATATTCTAGCTGGGTCCAAAACACTCAGCTCCAGTACAATCGCGGCTGGAGAAGCTGTACCAATTGTTGGATGAACTTAGGCTTCGTGCCCCATGCAGCTCCTGCATCCTGCTCTGGCCTCACACTCTGTGTATGATTTAAGACCTAGCTCTCCTTGCACATTTCCACAGCTACCAGTTACCTGCAGTGCCTTGTAAACATGTCCATTTTTTCTGTGGCTGACCAAGAATACCTGCAGCTGCCTTGGATGACACCAAGTTCCTTCTCATCTTCCAAAGAGGGACAATTTTTAGTACTTCTTCTGGCCATGTATTGTTCTTAATTCTGTGCCATTCTGTCCCAGGCTCCCTCCCTGATCCCTGCATTCAGGAATAAAGAGAGAGGAAGGACTCTGCATCTTCCATGTTCCCCCTCTGGACAGATAAAGCATCTTTTCAGAATCAATACATCCCAACCCATCAGTTTCTCATTTAACTTACCTGCAAACACACAGTTTGGATATTGCTGCTCAGTCCTAATTGCTGCTCTGGTGTCAAACAGTCTTCCCTGAGGTGAACCAAGCATCATAAACTCATCTGTTTCTTTCTTCCTTTGATCAGTGTTTTCTTACCCAAGGTCACACGAGGGGAAAGGCTAAGGTGGCTGATGTAGAACAATTTTGCTCTATCTCTCTAATAGGGTACAGAGCCTTAGCACACAAGGGTAACTTTGGAAGCGATCAAGTACTAAAACTATGCCAGGTGGAGAAGGTTTCCTGAGTCCCCTGAGATCATTTTTAAAAAGCAAGATTTTCAGAATCATCTTTTTCATCTGTTTTCATCTATTAGAAATATAAAATTTATACAAACCCTAAATTTCTTGGTATTTATTACTAAAGAAGTGAGGATAATAGGTGCAGCAATTGGCTGAATTATCTCAGAAGTTATATATCTTTCAGCATTGCTGAAGAAATAAGTTGATAAATCTCCTTTTCCAAGCTATTTTATGAAAAAATACATTGGTTGTTTTGGAGCTGAATCTTCTTCACAGAAACTTTTGGACACATCCTTCAAATTGTTTGACTGACTGAATAGCTTAATAGCAAATCACAGTATATCCTTACCAATTACAGCACTTCCTGAGAACTGGGAAGTCATTAGCTTGATTCTTATTTTTTTAAAAGGATATGGGGGATGTGTTGAGAATTACAGTTTGTTACAATGAGTTAAAGCCAAACAGACAAAAAACTGTCACATTTGGAAATCATTATATATATGGCAAGGGAAAAATCAACAAGTTTTCTGTAACAGAAAATTGTGCCTCTCTAATGTGTTACAAGGTTCTGAAAATATTAATAAGACAGTAGATGAACGTGACCCAGTGGACATAATTTACTCAGATTTCAAAAAGCTTTAGAAAAGGTCCCTCATAAAAGAATATTAAAGATAATAAATAACAATGAAGTAAGGGGCAAAGGCTTGTCATGGATTAAAAAGTGATTAAATGATAGGAAATAAATAGTTATAACCTCAAAGAAGAGATATATTAATAATGGAGTGTTTCAGGGGTCAGTACTACAATCAAGTTGTTTAATATATTTTTTTAATAATTTGGAGTAAGTGGATTACAAGGTTGTAGAACTTGCTGATGACACTGTACTATTGAACAAGTAACCACTTGCATAACCTCCTACTCATTATGGTAGTCTAAAACCCAACCTGTACTGCTCTGAAAATCACCAACAACAGGAATCCCAGTGAACATCAATAAAGAACTTTAGCAATGTACAGAGAGGGAGGGAAGAGTTACAAATTTGTCTGGATGTTAGCTCTTCAGCTTTATCTCAATATTCACACAGTGAACGGTTACATTCTCATAAACCTAAGATAGGAACTGGGACTGAGACAAGTGTCCATTTGGTCAACATGGTAAAATGTTTGAAAGTCATGCCTTCGGTACACTATCTTTAGTAAAATCTGAAGTTTTCCTGCATAGCTGAATAAAGCTGAAATGATACGTATAGAACTCAACAATCACATGTTAATCCTAACAACAGAAATCATATACTATTCCTTTCTCAAATTATAGATAACTTTGAATGTTCATTAGCCTTAGCTTCATGGGCAATCTCACGCAATATCTTTTCCTTCCAAAATACAGATTAAACAAAAGCACTTGCACCAGAACTAAACATTCTGGTTCAGATTTTCACTGTTCATAAATTTCTGTTCATCTCCATCAGTGAGGATCAAGAACCCCAAGTCCTGGCCCCGAGGTTTTCGTACCTCCAGAGAACTGTACTACTCGACCCATCTGAGAGTCTGACTGGAAAATAAAACTGTTGTTGTAGTGAGGTCTTCAAAAAAGGCAGTCCTGCTTTCAGTCTCAGGAACAAATTACCCTATGCATTACCAGTTGCAGCTTCCTATGAAAGATGAGAATAACATAGGAGTTCTTAGTGCTAAGGACTAAAAAAATTACATTCAGTAACAGAATTTTTTTCTAATTATAATCCTTCTTCCCCAAATATAAAGAATCAGACCTTTTTGATCTAATCATATCTTATGTGTTTCATGTCCCAGGATGAGTTTGTCTCCCAGAGGACACCATCTCTGAAAAAGAAAGGTCAGGATTCATTGCCAGTAAATGTGAAATGCATTACAGTCATTCCAGATACATTCTATCCAGAGTAGAATAAAAAGTTCATGCTGCAGAAAAGGAAAAGTTATTTTCCACAGTCTCTCCCTAAAATAGAAAGAAGTAGCAATAATCACCAGAGAAAAACCTCTGGCCAAACAAAGTCCCAGTCCTTCATACAAATTATATCCCTTCAGAACACAAATTGCTTCACTCCTAGGCACAGATATGAAGATTTATACACAACTTTACCTCTTATTGCTGCCGTTGCAGGAAAAAATAGCCTGATATTATGTGGCTGAAGGGACAAGAAGAGGTAACGTAGACAGACCAAAGAACCTGCTATTGTCGAAGCGGAGTGTTAATCAACAAACTTTTTTTAATAGAGGCCAGTGCAAGCATTTGGACTAATGCAGTTTTTATCTTATGCAATACAAAATAATGGTAAATAAGCCTCATCATTTAGGATACTAGATGATTACTACAAAAGTTACAAAGTATTTCTTTTAATCGTGTTAAAACGGCAGAATTATCTGATTGTTTTGGGGAGTATCCTGAAGTATTTGGGGCAGTGGCTTCATTTGTAAGCAAACCACTAACTTTGAAAGACCAGCCATTTAATCCATTATAGAGTTCTTTGTTATCCCAAGCATTGTGGGAGAAATTCAGTCCATGCATAAGTTGATACAACTTGCAGCAACCTAGCTGGTAGCTATAGCCACTCAACAAGGGACCTGACTTGGGCTCATGTGTTTTACACATCTGATAAAATGTATGGTTTTAAATGCATTATGTTTAACCAACCAATTGATTTCTGATTTTTCAAAAAATAAATTAAGGGATCTTAATGTCAGTCTTTATTTTTATTTTTAATAAGACATTAGATACAAATTCCAGTTCATTGTCAGCTGGTTGAGAATTACAGTTGCAGTATAATCACAAACAAATATTATAATTACAAATACCAAGGGAAATTTAGGCTATAAGGCAAAATGAAAAAAGAATTTGACTGTGGAAAATTAGATTAATAAAATCTTAAAGCACTAAAAAAGAAACCTACTGCCTATTATAACTAAATTGTTTGCATAGCTAAAATAAAGAGACAATCTCAATGTTTGCGTTTATGAATGTTACATGGCAATCAGAGCAGGTAAAGGAGAGACACAGAGCAGTTAAAGTAACAGTATCCTGTCTGTTTCTTACATATTTGTGCACTGAAATTAATTTAATCTTTAATATATTTATTTAAAGCAATGAAATCAGGGATTTATCTACCTTACTTTTAGTTTCTAAGAGACAACACAATGACAGGTTACCAATATAACCATGATATGGCATGTCATGGCATATGCTGGAAACTCTTTTTATGTAAAAGTCAATGGGAGCACAATTAGGCCAATGATAAAAGCTCATGAAAAATCTTTCCCAGGATGACTTTCTCAACATCAAATAGTAAGTCCACAGCAGAACTGGGATTGGAATTGCACTCAGATCATCTAAATCCCAGGTAAGTGTCTTGATCACATGACTTACTGGAGCTCTCCTAAATTAATATATACGTGTTCCCATCAGTTCTTAATCTACAGACCCAGGAATTCTGGTCAAAAGCAATCTGAGGAAGCTGCACTTATGAGTCATCTCCCTTTCACACATCTTCTGACAAGCATACACATGAATTGACCCCCATCATTCCTAAAAGAGGGAAATAAATTCAAGTGGAATCCATCAGAACACAGAAATCAGGTTCTTCAAAAGCACACTGCTTCACATAGAGGATATTATTTTTTTCCTTTTAGTGTCTTATCAGTCAACTGCACAATTCAGTTATGTGACTGTTTGCTTTCTTGTAAAAATGGAGTACAAAAAAATACAGAAGTGCTAACATCACTGCAAAATCATCTTTCTTAGAAGAAAAAGGCTCACTAAAAGACAAAGCTTCAAGGACATTTTTTGTGAAAGTTTAAGAGCCACCTAGACCAGCTGTGACATCTGTACTAATTGAAAAAGCAAACGAGGCCACAAAGGACTGTTCTTTGACCATTTAATCAATTTTCCACTCAATGCGTTGTTCATTCTTAGAGACTTTAATGCTAGAATTGATTTTAACAGCCATTACCGAAACACGTAAGTCAAAGGTCTCTCAACCTTTTTTAAGTTTGACCAATGGGAAAAAAAGATTATGGATATGTGAATAAATCAGTGCCTATGATTCAAATGCTTCACTAAAAAACACCGTGTGAATCACAGTTTACCCATGTACTAGTGGTCACGCTGGCTAACTAGAACACAATGTGAGAAATAGCAAGATTTCTGTGATCTCTGATAACATCTGGTCCAGCCTTTAAAATTATCTCCTAAACTTTCAATAACGCGTAGCTTATATAGCTCACTTCAATACAGAAATATGTCAGTTGTCAGAAGTTTATAAGTACATTAGGGAATTACATATTTGACTCAAGCAAGTAGAGGAGTCCGGAAGGATGACGAATATTATTAAGATCACCTATTAAAATGCTTTCAGGGATGGTTAGTGGATATATGCTCTGCAAAATAAATGAAAGGGAAATAGGAAATTTGTGCTTTATGTTGAAGTTCTACAGTCATCCATTGGGATGGAAAATTCAGAAAAATTAATGTTCTCATTTTTAGCAACTTCCCTTAAATAGAAAAGCATACCTAACTTGCCATTTGCATGGTATTGGCCAGGGCGAGTATAGAGGTAAGAAAAGGAGGTAAGCTGCAGTGAAAGCAGAACACACTAAAATGGATACAGGTTAAAAAAACCAACCTGATCTTATTGTCCTATTTCTGGATTTTAGGAAATTTTTCTCTTCCGTGACAAACAGCTGCAATATGTAGAACTCCTACATCACAGAACAAAAACTTCTGTGGGGATGAAAGAGATGAAAGAAAATTATTTTTCATTACACAAATGTGTCGTAAAAGGCATAAACGGCTGTGGGCTGTTCCATTTCGGCAGTGACTTCTTTAACATCACTGTGACATCGACAATTCCCTCATGTACTGCCTCCTCCTTCTTCTGTGTTCTGGGGCAATAAGAGTTTGGCCCTAATGAAACAGATTTACAGTATGACCTTTGCGTATATGCATGATATATTGTGATGACAGTCACTCCACTGTGAAATATGATGCTATGATCTTTCAGTTGTTTCCTTTTGGAAGATGAGCCTTACATGATTAGATTGATAAGCATCAATGTACCAGAAATTGTGCCAAAACAGCAGCTACTGGCATGTTGCACTGTAGGAACTTTAAGAATATTGACATATTTCTACAAAAACAAGCTTAAGGACAAGCTGAGCCACAAAAATCAAATAATGTAATTGACAGATTATTTGATGCAGTTCCTGATTAAAACTTTCATTTTTTACTGAGATACACTGACTTACAAAAGACCTTTGACACGCAACTGTAAAGTGTATGAATGCTTTAAGATTTTTCGTTGTTATTGTGCATGCCTGAAATTTGTTTAGGCTTTCAGGTGTTTGTCATGAAGTTTTCAATATGGTTATAATATAAAAGGCATCCATCAGATGATACATTAAACATGATGTCGGTTCCTTAAGGCGATTACCTGTATCTGTGATACGGTGCACTATGGACACACATGTGACATCCAATTTAGCATTCTGCATTTATCTGGACATTTGCATGCACCATAAAGCAGAGCTTTAATTTTGTTTTTCTTTTCAACTGGAAAACAAGGGAGGTGGGAATCGGGTGGTTCTTTCTGCTGTCCATATTCAATGACACTGTTGAGTGTTATTCATTCATCTGAACGCTCACATTTAGTTTTAGTCTTCTTATTTTCATTTATAGAGGCCAAAGCCATGCTGGGCCTCATTGGTATAGCTGCTGTGTAGAAGTAGGTAAAGTATTGGTCATTCCCTGACAAAGCTTTAAGCAGGCAAATCATAAGTGGTGGGTGAGACAACCAGACAGGTTAAGGTGGGTTGAGAAAGATGAGTCGAGAGATAGAACAGAATGTGCACTTATACAGTACTGTAAGTTCTTCTCACATACCTTAACGCTTACAAAATTTACCTTTCGGCTTGATGCTGATAACAGTCTAAGTTAAAGCTTCTGCATTACTTATAAACTTTGGGTGTATGCCAGCTCTTTATGTGGTCTTAGAGTTCTAGATAATGTAAACATCTATACTAGTTTTGAATGCTGTAGGCAGTATAATGCAAATGAATTCTGTCTTATTTTGCACATAACATAGTTCTATGTATTCTTATGATGTCTCATGTAATGTAGCCTATAAATAAAGCACAGTGACTTTTTTGTGCTTGAACTTCTTGGTGACACGTATAGCAGTAAACTGAAAAATCCAGGGAGCAGGCCAGAGCACAGGCACAAGATGATGTATATTATTAACTTGTTAGCTAAGTCCACATCAGGATTTCAAACTGTGGTAAATAGCAGTTTTTCATACTGTGCCAGTGCATAGCTTTGAGATTATTATGGGCCACAAAGTATTTAAACAGGTTCTTTGGAGGTGACCAGTCTGTTCTCAAAGGTAAAGGAGTTTTGCTGTATAGATATGAGTTTTGTTATACAAGTTTTTTTATTAATACAATACAGCTCTAATGCTGTACAGCAATGCTCATCCTATCTCAAATACAATTTTGTAGGCCAGATGATTCAGAAAACAGTGATCAAAAAAATGGAAAATTTCCCAAAAAATATTAGAAATATTTATATTGATTAGCTTAAAATGGAAGCCCAACTCATTGTTCAAAGAAACTGGTAGATATTGACATGAAAATACACCTAAATATGCAGACACTGAGTTCCATATGTAGCTTATGCCCTGAGGCCTTCTTTTAAGTCTAGAGTGATTAATTGCTCCTTGTTTAAATTTAAATACTTGGAAGATAATGCAACAGGCACAGTTCTTAAATTCCATAGCAAAAGGTAAGTACGCTTTTGGAATAAACATCATAGCTTGAAAGATTTCACCATAAAACAAATTGTGTTAACTTACAACATGGGAGTGCGAACAACCTACCTACACACAACACCAACGCCCACTACCATGGCTGCTATTGAAGTGTTAATTCCTTCCAACGTTCAGTTAATGTTATTAAGTGCAAGATACATTCACACTTTGAAAGGGGAAAAAATATAAACAGTCAAAAAAGCAAGATAATGTTACTAGTTATAGCAAAACAATTTTTTAGAAGATCTTGGAAAGGAACTCGACCTTTCAGGCTGGATTCATACAATTATGATGACAGTCCCCAAACCATTTAAATCAGTATTTCATTTTCTCAAGTATCTTGTTAACCTGTGAGATTTTCAACAACTCTTGAAAACTAAAGATACAACAAATTAAGAGGTTTTGATACATTGCTGGAAGCCAGGTTATCATTAAATAAGGCTGCCTAATTATGTATTTGGGTGTAATTTATTGTTTCAAATATCAGACATCTAAGTGGAATCAGTTAGATTCGGTATGCATCTGGTATATTTTAGATGTCATAATGCTTTCTTTGCTTACTTTCCCATAAAAAAGCAGCATTTTCTTGGGAGAAAAAGGATTTCAACAATTTCTCTTGTGTTATTGTTACAAATATGATCTTGTTAAAGACTCTGGGCAAATTAATTAGCTCTTGAAAGCTGCCATCCATCTGAAAAGTGACAAATACTCTGTAAATAAAGCTGAGGATCAGTCTGTTGAAAAGAATAGTTCACTCTTGTCGATTGCTGAAACATCCAGTCAGAAAACAACTGCTCACGTCCACCTGAGGAAGTGTGCTGTCTGCTAGCACTGATGCAGAGCAGTGTCAGCATACTGGACAAAACAAAACGTTCTACTCTTCACTTTGTGAGGTAAAAACCAAGGCTTATTAGGAAGAGACAGAATGATCAGTGGTATACTGTCACATTCTTCCGACTGGAAAAAAAATATAAAAAGAAAGAAGTTAACTAAACTTAAAAGAAACCATAAGTTTTATATAAAACAGCCATGTCTACCCTTCACATTCAGTTCTCTAAATTCAGTCGAGCTCTCAATCTAGTTCTGAGTATTCAGGCACTACTGGAAGGGACATAAAAAACAAAATGTTCTTGCTTTTACTTCTGATTTGCTTCATAGTTTTTACACTCTATTTAATTTTGTACCTGTATTTAATACTGAAAATGTTTCAGGATGCAATTTTTCATAAAACACTATATAAAATGCTGCATTGATACTGTATCATTCAAGCTTAGAATTAATTATATGTTAATGCTCCATTTTGGTTGGAGGTATTGCACATGCAATTTATACAAAAGCTAGGTTCCTGTTCCACACAATTTTCTTTGTGAAGTATCTTGACCGACGACCATGGAGTCAATCCTTATTTGTGAGGTGTTTGCATAAAGAAAAAAAACTTTCATGTAAACCACAGCAATGCAGAGACGTTCCCACTGACAAGAACTTAGTGAAAATGATAGGTATCTTTTTAATTTTTTATTTTCTCTCTTTCATTTTCCTTTTTTAAAATCTTTCTGAAAAAACAGAGATTTGAGTGCAAGAAAGTTTAAGAAAGAAAGGTTCCCATCTACTGTACCAGGGTATATGAAGGACAGCACTCAGGCAAGGATAATGGAAAGACTGAAAAAAAAAGAAAGTGGGCAGGGAGGCTTGGGTTAACAAAGTCACAAGAAATGAAGAAGAAATGAGCATAATAAGGCAAAGATATGCAGGGTCTTGAAAGGACAAGTCAGATGCTGCGCAGCAAATCCGACTTCCACATTAGAGCAAACAATCAGAATAGGGTTGGTAATGTGCATTTTATCTTAATGTCAGAGATAATTTTTTCCATCCTTTGAGCTTGTCTCAAGCTTTTTTAATGAGCTTTGCTAATTTATCAAAAAAAGGCTATTTGGATAATAAACATGAATATTAAAGCCCCCAAAAATATGGTTTCTGGAAGTTCATTGCCCAAATGTCTAAGCCTTCTATTGTGAAGTTAAGTATGCATCTGCTCTTTCAATTGCTTGGTTAAAATGCTAAATTATTCCTGGTGCTTTGTAGCAGATCAGTTAACATTACTTTTAGTTTTATTCAGACAGCATGTTCTAGTTCTTCTTTGTATATGAGGCACTGGCACCTTGACCTTCCTGTTTATTTCTTTATAAGACCATTATCATCAAAGCTCTGTGGCAGACAATTCGCAATTTTCAAATGTTAATGTTAAAAGATCTAGATTTCTGTCTGATGTCAAGCTTTATTTACACATTTGGAAAAGCAAAAAGGGTTCTTATCACACTTTGAATTAATAAGCTCTAGATATATTGTGAAATACAGCTTAAAATGTTTCTTATATTTTTCAGAAAAACGAGATCACTACACATGCTCTAGGGAACAGAATCTAGATAAAATGTAAGTTGGGAATCCATTCTCTGGGAGCCAAATGTCAGTACATTTTAATTTCTTTTCTTAATGCAAAGCTATTTGAAGACAGAATTAAAAAGAAGTTCCACTGAAAATTCCTCTTTCTAAGAGTTCAGGTCCTAGCTTCACATGCAGCGCTCATAGTGCTAACCAGACTGAGTAAATAAATAGTGAAAAATAATTGAGCTAATGAATTCAGCCTTATATGTGCCTGTAATATACAGAAACAGGCAATGATTATTTCAAACATATGTTAAATTACTGAATAGTTTCCATCTGTAATTTTTCAATCACAAACACCTTCCCCTGAGTTTTCAGTGCTCATATCTATAGATGCGACGGCTCAGACAAATCCATAGCAGTGTTTCTGCATCTTCACTGATCGATGGGTGAGATGATTGCTAAAATACTAGTTGAGGGTTGGGAAGGTGAGTTTTCCATGGGTCTCCTGTACACGTGGGTTTGGCATTGACCTGTAATGGCAATGAGTTATGCCCTCATGCCAGCACCAAGCCACTGCTTCTGGTGACAGCGGTAGAGAACCCACCTTCAGCTCTGAACAGGCAGGAGGAACTAAGGCAAAGTTTTATTAACAATGTGGAGTTTACCCTTCCCAGCGCTCTGTCAAAGAAACAGTTATATCAATTTGTACCCTATCAAAACCTATGCAGTTTGTGTATGTTATTCTATTTCCATGTTTAATACAAGTAATTTGACAGTGGCATGCCCCGTAAATGTAACAACCTGGTTGGCATATCTAGGCACCAAAATTATACTGATTTATTTGTGGTTCAAACTAAAAGCTAAAGAGGTAGATACTGACTTTTAAAAATTATATTCAGTGCAGAGCTGATAACATGACCCTTATTTACCACACCATATATTCAGCTTTAATTTTTTGTTGTTTATCCTTTTTCTCTGCAAGCTGCAGCACTTGCACTGAATATAACAGTGAAATAGTGGGTAGACAAGCAGTGTTATTCAGTTTTGCTGGCTGTTCTAAGTGATGAAACTATAATTCACTGGGTGATAGATAACAGAAGGTAATTTTATGGTTACTAAGAATGAGTTTGCATTTGTTGGGATAGTTACTACATAAATTTATAGATCTATTTTGTATGTACCGCATTTTAAATTTTAGTGGCAGCACAAGGAACGGTATGAGAGTAACAGAAGTAGTACTGTCATGAACTCCTAGTTTAGCAGCCACTTGTAAAGGTATACTGTAATTCAACATGAAATAGCTTCAGAATGTTCTCACAATCTTGTTATAAATCATGGTCTTTGGAAGGGAAGGTGTTATTAAGTTTGTTTTTTGATTTTCTCTTGCCCTTCCTCCATCATCTTATCTAGGGAAAGTGTTGAAAGGTAGGAAAGGCAATTCTGTACAGGAGGTCCTTTTAAGTGCTGGATTTAAGTGCTCTTTCAGGATTTAGCACTTTTCTAAGCTTAACTGACAGGTCACTTTGCCCCTTGTTGTCTGGGCAGATAGACCCTGGGACCCTACAAAGACAATAAGATTAATTGTGGGCAGGCAGTAGGACACTACAGCTTCAGATCACAAAATTCAGACAAGCCTCAACACCTGTCAGGCTATTATGACATTTACATTCAATAAATATAATGTCTCCAGAGAACCAGAACTGTTTTTGTTTAAAGATGGAGATTGGGCCCCAGGGAAGCCATTTTGTGGAACATGCCATTCTGTGATGAAGAAATACCAGCTTTTGTCAAAGATTTAATTGTTGGAAGAGCCGGTAAGATTTCAGTTCAGGTTACAAATCTGAAGAAAGACTAAACTGACAGAGGGGTGCTTGATTTGATGATCATGGGAGCAGAAGAGGAATGGAGGTTGTAGATGTGCTAAATTTGCATTTAAAAAGCTCACCTAGGAACTTAGCAATTAGACTTTTAAATATAAAAATGTAACTTCAGATCATCCCAGAAGTATTCAGAAGTACTGAATTATGTAATGGCTGAACCAAGGACATTCCTTGAAAGTTATGTTGTCTGCAAAGTACTTTAACAGAAAGTGGCAGAATTCTGAGGAAATGCAGCCATGATCTTCAGGAGTTCAACAGGACTTACAGTTCACTCATAAATTTAAAATGCACATCATTAAGAAATTATTTTTCCTAAATTATAATTGAGATTATTTTCCTACCATGTTCTAAAAGAAAATGCTTCTACTCTCATACACTGTACCCACAAACAACAAGAGTATGTCTGGAAAAAGACATAAAAGTTGAGGAAAATATTGGGTGCTGTCCAATAGCAGTTATTCCAAATCCTCCTTTACCAAAACAAATTAAAATGAAGGCTTTGCCTTGTGTAATTGACTTTATGGAGATATGACTTGGGATTTTCACAGAAGAAAAATGTTTCAAGATAGCTTTACACTATTAATAATAGTAGTCATCAGAATTCTTGATAAGCACCTGTAGACCAGATAATAAAGTAGAAAACATACAGTAAGACATGTTTTAATTTCTCAGAACCAGCATGAAGGAGTTGGGTACAACACTGCTTTCAATCCTAAAAATGTAATAATCCAGTTGTTTTTCTCATTCTGAGATCAATGGGAAAGTATTCTACATTTACATCCTAATTGTAAAAGTGAAGGAACCCAAGTTACTAAACTATTCACCCAGAGTATTTGAAATTTATAGGGCAGAACCCATCGCTGAGCATACATGTTCTTTTGGGTGCCTGTATCTCCCAGGCTGTGTTACGATAGCTTTACTGCGTTGTATATGAAAGCAGAGGGTAAGTAGCCAGTGGGTGAAAGCCTCTTTGGGAACTCACAGGAGCACACAATGATGCAAAAACCAAACAGAAGCAAAGTCAGTGCTGATCTCCTGGATCTTCCGACAGCTACACTCTCAACACCCGCAGCTGAGAGCCACAGAAGAAATGTTAGTGAGACCTGCTGCCTTACTATCCACAGGTAATGGGAAGATCTAGAGGCAGCTCCTTCCTCTGAGAAAGATTTCACGCTCTGCTTCACTTCAGCGTTTAATCAACCACAAAAGCAGTTTATTGCTGTGTATACTCCAGTGCCAGAAACATTATCGCCTAATTAAATTGTTTCATTGTTTTACTATACCAAGCAACATGTCTCTTTAACTCTCTGTTTTATTTAGTAGTGAGTTTGCTTTAACGTCACCAGAATGGGATATTAAATTGAAGGGGTGGTTGTTTAAACTCAAGTTCAAACCAATAATACCCTTAGCCTTTCCCTGCCAAATTCTAACTTAGTGCTTTTCACTTTGCTGCAGTCCTGCATTTAAGCACTATTGACAGCCTCTTCTTCTGCATTCGCATATGATTTATAACTATTCCTGTTGGTGGGACATACATTTCAAGGCCTTTTCACTGTCTAAGCTTCTACAATCAGCGGGTTTTCCTTCTTCTGCTGTTCTTTTGGTTATGCTGCCGTGCTCAGTTTCATTATGTCATCAAAACAAAGAATAGTTTTGTTATAATGAGTTACTTAATTTCAGATGCCAATAAAGGCAAATATTTAGATAAACCTGGACCTCACAAAAAATTAAATGTTAAATACACACCTTGGAGCCCCACTAAATAGAAAATTTATTACAAATACCCCAGATTAGATTTTGTGCTCATCCTTTATTAGTTTTAAGAGCTTTAAATGGATGGTACTTAAGGTTTGAAATGCCCTCAAGGTTATTCCAAATATTCTGAGAAGGTTCAAGCCATACGGTTGTCATTCCTGCAACTATAAATCATTAGCTATGTTACATTGCTGCTATTTTATTATGTAATTTGCATAATGAAAATGACAATATAAATAACTAACAAAAAGGTTCATATCACAGTATAAATAATTGCTAGCTATTTAAAGGGAAGAGAAATGGAACTTTGTCACCCAATGACTCCTAAAAATTATTGTAATTCCCTTGTTCATAGTTGAAAAGTTCATTGTGTCTGGTAAAATTTGGAGTTATACAGATAAAAGGAAAGGAGGAAGTACATGAAAGTTTTTGTTTAGGCCTTTTTTTAGGAAGACTATTTTAGCGAGAGAATGCATGTTAAGAGTAGACTGGTTCAAGCTTTGGCCTTGGGCTGAAGCGCGGTGTATTACCAGAAAAGACAACTTCTTTGACTTCTGTCACTAAACCCAGAACCTGAGGAATTCAAGATCACTGTGCCTCCAAGTGCCAGAAATGCAGAGGAGTAGCCCTGAGCTCAGCATCCACCAGGTTGGTGGATATGTTACGTGTCACACTGGTCACCCCTTTCCTACCACACAGACATCTACAACAATGATGCTTGTTCAGCACTAACAGGGGCAAAATGTTTCTCTTGCACAGTGGAGGGCATCTTCAGCAAGCACAAGCTGAGGAGCCTTTTGGGTGTACAGAGATCTGTATTATATCCATATTTAAATTTACTTATCATATTTTCATGAACTGATGAAAGTTAACTGATAAAATTCTGCTTTCTGCTCATAACCCTTGTAGAAATAATTGCTTGCCATGACCTCGTCACTGACTGTTCACTTCTCCTCCATTAAAGAAATAAAAAATATACTTTATTCTAATTTCTTTCAAACACTCAGTTCAATTTGTTCTCCATTTATGCCGTAATGATAATCCACCTACCCTATTTTATAGAACATAAGAGCTGCTGCTTGGAGATAGTCCATTTACTTTTCAAATGCACAGAAGTTATAAGATTAACGTCACATCTAAATTCTCTGTGTTCTTTTTCAAGGTATTTTTTGGCCTTGTCCTCCCAGAAATAGGAGCAAGATTCAAAATTCTTCTGAGAATCCCAGGTGTATCTGAATTGGTATAGATGCTTTTAAGTAATCTTCTTTACGAATGTTAAATAAATGTTAAAAAGTGGAATGTAAATTCAACAGAAAAGAAAGACACTTAAATCACAGGTTATATTGTTTCCTTTTTTTTTTTCCATTGTTCATGCCAAACGATGATTACAGGACATCTTTTATAGCTATTGGTCAGTCTAAATAATCTACTAGATTTGAGGTTGATTTAGATTAGAGAGGAGGGGAGGGGAGGGG
>VZSC01019250.1:129228-155610 GCA_013398225.1 Steatornis caripensis | reverse complement strand
GGAGAGGAGAGGAGAGGAGAGGAGAGGAGAGGAGAGGGCTGAGGAAAATTCCATGGTCTTTTATCAGGCATCAGAGAAGGTTATCACAATGGTCTCATTGGATTTCAAGCTAGGAGGAAGCAATAGTTTGATACGTTGTGATAAAATAATAAAAATGTTCTAAAAATGCATAATGAATTTCTGTGCCTTTTAAAATTATTTTGACAAAGGACTTAATCTTTACAGAAAATATAACCTCATCTAAAAATGGGACATAATCACATAGATTAGCTGTGTACTGGATGGGCTAAGCCACATCTACTTCAGTTGACAAATAAAAGGAAGAAACATTTTAAAAGGACACTGAATGAAAAATGCAGAATCATTGCCTTATGACTGAAAAAGACTCACAAGTCTCTATTTCTTGTATTTCAGAACTTCTATTTGTAAGGAAGGGAAATAACCTTTACTGTATTGTTAGAATAAAAGGAACTAGATGATTCATCTCTGTGAACCTGCTTGTTGAATTTGATGGATCATTCTTAAAAGCGACGTTGCTAATCTTCAGGTTTTCTTTTTTAGGTTATTCACAGATCAGTGGGTTTTCCGGCTAATACAGGTCCTGATGCTCTTCTGTCTTCACACATGGTATTCATCATATCTTGACAAGAAAAGACCTTCAGTCTACAAATAACCTTCACTGAAGTAAGACATGTAAGTGGGTTTCTATATGAAAGATAGATTTTATGGCTGAATAAAAAACAACTGTAGTTAAAAAGTGTCATTGCATGGCCTTATTTGAAGATTTTCCTCAAAAGAACATTCAGTGTTTGTTGTTAAAATCACTAATAGACAAAAAAAGGGATTAAATTATTTTATCATTAACCACAAATTCAACAGTAAAGGAAGATCAGTTGAGTATTTTATCATTCTGAAATGTGCAGCCTTTAAAATATTTAAGTATCCACATTAGTTCTTGTCAAACTAGCACAAAGCAGTGCATAATATGACCTATGTGTAAGAGCAGAACAAGATAAGAGGCTTTGCTAAGCCTTTGAAATATTCACAATATTGTTACTTTGTGCAACTGTTAATAATATTGTTTCCTAACACTATACTATTATTGTTATTATTACTATTCCTGTTATTATTAAAAATCCCGAACAAGGTGACAAAAAAAAATATTTCTTTATTAGGCAAATCAACATCAATAAATCCAGCATCATTACTAAAAAATAATGAACGCTTGTTCATTCAAACTTTAGCACAGCAGAAAGCTGGTTACATTTCATTCTCCCATACTACAGTACCAATTCAGCTTCATATCAGAAGAATTGGTCAAATTTTACTATTTGCCACACCACCATAACCCTAATAAAATCAACAGATCTTCTTGCAGGCTCAAATTAACTCTTTCTGAAGTGTTTTACTGATTTCACAGGGCATATGAGGAAAGACTGTCTCTCTTTAAAGACAACATTGAAAAAAAATTAAAAATACATCCACTAGAAATTACAAAAAAAACTGATTACATTTAATTTCTAACATCTCTCACATACCAGCCCTGTGACGTGTACTAAAGGATGTTTTGTTATTTTTTTCCTCATTAGGAAAGTTTTCCTCATTTCATGGTGAGGAATACTAATAAGGTCTCACTTCCGTGAGAGCCACTCATTTTGTGGAACATGTAGAAGCTCAGTATCTTCGTAGCATTCATTCCTAACAAGTCAGTCGGAAAATGGTTACTGGTTTCCAAGAAGGTGTCACTGGGTGGGATCAAAGGCATTGATCAATAGGGAGACTTTTTGAGACAGGGTGATCTGTCTGAAACTCTGCTATAAGCAAATAGCTAGGAACTCCACTTTAAGGAGCACACCTAAGTTGTGATCTTACCAGAGCATAATATTTTTATTTTCATACTGGTTTAATAATAAAACAAAAAATATACTAATAACAATTAAAATGTCAGGACATGCACCTTCAAGAACTAAATGCAATGTTAGCATTTAATTGCCTAAGTTGCAGTGCAGAAAAGTAAAACGCAACAAAATGAGACATGACAAAACTAAGATCACGTAGTTTGATCATTCTCACAAGAAATTTCATACTATTATCTTTGCTGTAAATATCTGAAAAAGAGTAGTAGAACAAAACCAACTCTGTTAAACCCCTGAGAGCTCTCTGAGAAAATGCCGTATTATAGCAAGATGGTTACTTAGAATGAACAGCAGCTATCTGTCTTTAGATACCTCAAGTTAAAACTGCAGTTCTAACTGGGATCAAAACAGTGTAGAAGGAATTACAAGCATAATGCTTTTGGATAGTACTATGTATCTCAAGAGATCTGATGTTTTTGATTTAATCTGTTTTCTTTTTTTTGTTGTTGTTGCTTAAATTATTGGACTTAAGTATTACCTTATATGTTTGCAGGTACTTGATTTGAAAAGTTGTATTTTCCATACCCCCAAGTATAACGTCCTGTCAGAGGACTGGTAAATGCAAAAACATCACAACTTCTCTAGCCAAAACAGAGTGTGGTTTTATAATGTTTTAATCTTGCTCTGTAAACAAATGAAGTATGAAGGTACGTGCTTAAGCAAAAACATCATATAGTATTTTACTCTGCTTGACAAGAGAAGAAATTCATAGACTTCAACATATAAATTCCTTTACAAAATTAAACCTTTCAGAGGAAATCTCTGTCTCAATCTTCAGTGCAAAGGTAATTTCTTAATGATGACTCTTTGAAATGTATAAAGAGCCAAATATTATGCTCCCTAGCTTCAGTATATTGAAGTGGAGCTCAGTAGTGAGCATTAGTAGTATCAGAGACTTCTAACATTATCAATGTTTTCTTCACTATATTTTTTAAATTTAAATTGAATTTAAAACAAATCAGAACAATAATAAGACTCCAAATTAAATTTGAATGTAGTGTTGCAAATTCAGTTCAGAATTATTTTATCATCACAAAACCAACAAAAACATAACTATTTATTGCACCGGAGCCCAAGCCCACCACATCCTATTACAGTAAAAACTAGGCATTATTTCCATCTGGCTTTGCGCACACAGGATGTTGTATAAACTACCAGAAGAGCTCTATTTCATTGTAATTAAAATTTAGTGTTACATTTAAGCAGTAAGGCAAATCCAGGAGATGTGATTATCATGAGATAATGACCTTGGGGTGTTACAAGGCAAGGAAGCAACCAAATGCCTCTAATCCTCGAGGGGGTATGATTATTTCGGAATAACTACATCCCCCTGGGGTTGTGTGATTAGTATCAGAGACAAAGTCTGTACCGAGAATACAAATATGATTTTGTAGGGAAATGTTGGGGGACTGGTCTAGGTAAAGTTGGTAACGAGGAGTGCTGAAACAGCAGTTTCGGATGAGTTGTGTTGTTCACGTGCTAATTTTGAAATGTCTTTAAGAACTCTCTGGGCACATATAGAGCTGACAGTGATGTCATACCTGTATAAGTAATCCTCCATAAATGCACAGATCTAATCTTTTCCTCCTATTTTGGTTTCATAATTTCCATTTCATAATAGCAATAAACCATGGTAAGCAGTGCATTTCTGGGGGATTATTCCACTTCTCAGGTGGCTGAAGTCACTCAACCTTTAGCCTCGTATCTTTCAAGACATCTGAGAAGTGCAATAATTCCCCAGAAATGCACTGCCTGTCATGTCTTATTGCTTAATTACTTTGTACTTATCAAGTAGTTGCTCTTTAAGTGAATGCAGAAGCACAGTATGTTTTACAATTATGATGTGTATAGGAGCAGTATAACACTGTTATGGCAAAACATAAAATAAGTAATTGTTACAGCAGAAGTACAAACTAAAACTGCAGTACAAACTACAGTACAAACTGTGTTGGGTGTAGAACACTTTATTATTCTGATAAGTATCTTGTCTATGGTTAAGTAATGGGACATGTTCAGCTTTAATAAGGAAGCAAAACAAGAACCAGAATGAAAATGTACAACAGATAATACAAAACTAAACTCTAGTTACACATTTTATATTCCTCTTGATACTAATAGCTTTGGGAATACAGTAACATTTTCGAAACTAGTGAAATCACATTGCTAGTAATTCTAGAGAAGAAAAAATGAGTCAAATGGTGAGGTGTATCAACAACAATGGGGAGAGGCCATGTATTGCTATTGATGTTCCAGAAAAGAAAGTGCCCCAAAATGAGGCAGGGAGAATAAAAAGCAGTTTTTACTTGCAGTAAAAGGAAATCCTGTTTGATTTTTTATGAAATCCTGAAAAAGAAGATGTTATTCACAGTTGTGAACAACAGGGAAGGATGTGGAACTGAAAAACTCCATTTGCACAATTCCTATGAGAACGATTGTTGAAACCATTACAGCTAGCTACTGTAAGATCTCACTTCAGTTTCTTACTAGAGTGGTTTCCATCCTTCCTTTCCTAGGGCTAAAACAGAGTTCTCTGGAACTAAGTGTTTAACTTGATGAGTGAAAAAAAGAAGTCAAGAGAGAGCTGGTCAAACTTCAAAGGCTAAATTTTATGTGTCTTATTATCTACATAAGTCCACAATCTACTTCCGAGCTACAGAAACTCAGAAATGAAAAATGAAAAAAAATTGGGAGCATGGATACGGATATCATGAGTTCAATATATGTTGAAAAATATCTGTTTATGACAGAAACCACCTTCGCCTCCTGGTGCTGCTAACAATAATGTCCCTCTTTTTAAAGCAGGGAACATACGAACCAACATAACAAAATCTTCACAGGTTTGTCTACTGAGTTTAGAGCCCTACCTGTCTAGGATGAACCACACACAAAGGTTCAGTCAGCCCAGAAACTCTCTTGCATTATATAGTACAGTAATTCAAAAACAAGGAAATCACTTGACTGCCAACTGAAGCAACTTGCAAAGGTTTCATTCAAGGACACTAAGCTCAAAGGCAGCCTTAATGGTCTGGAAATATGAAAAGATCAATTTAGCAATGTAACAAAATAGTATTTATTCACAACTGGTTTTGTCTGTGTTGTCTACACCATGTAAATAAACTATTATGGAGAACAGATATGATTGCTAATACTGATTGTCTCATTTTAAAGTATTTCTTTATACTAATGTAATATATTTCAATAACAGAACTATAATGCTTCATTAAAGGAAAAATTTCTGAATTTAAATTTTACTTTACACTTACCAAATATCTGTCTTATACTCTCTCATTTTGGCTTGCTGACAATATTGGTGCTTGGACCTAGTCTGAGAGAAGTCCTTCCCCTCCAGAGAAGCAGTGCCCCCCAAGGCAGCATTGCAAAAGCAACCAACTCGCAGATATATGGCAGACATACAGATATAAGTACAACATCTCAATGTTTCAGAACAATTCTTGCTTCTTATGATATTAAAGAAGGAAATCCTTTTTGGAGAAACAAGGCTGAATTTGGCTGAAATTAAATCCAAAGCCCCTTCACTACCCTGATAGTACACGACTCAAGAAAATCATAATATACAACATGCATCATCTGTGAATCTATAGTATGTAACTATGAACCTGAAAGAAAATCGACTTCAAAATTTCCAATCAAATTCATAATATAGCACTATCTTTATCCACCACAGCATAAAGATTAATTCATGTTCTAACAAGCTACTTCACTTTCTGCATCCACTTTGATGGTAGGAACTTATCTATTAATGCTGAATACTTGGTGTGAGAAATTTTAATACTCTGCCATAGTAGACTTCCCATGCTAGCATCCTAATTTTCTCGATAGTTACTGTCACTGCAACCCTTAATTTAGAGCACAGAATTGGCACAATGGTAAATTACAGTGCTCCTCAAAAGGTTCACCTTCCAACCCCAGCGCTGTGATTGTGTCAGAATTTGAAAGAAGAAGAAGAGTTTATTTCTCAGTGAGTGTGATGTCACATTGAGCAAGAAGGAACACATGAAGTGAAGAGATTTGCAATGCCAGTGTGCTAGTTCAGAGCTCGTCACTCACATCTGAATTTCTGGAGCATTGTTCTAGGCAATTTTTTAAATTTATCACTTTAAACATCCTTGAAAACAGCTAATAGGAGTGATACCCTGAGTTGGCATAATGTTGAATATCATTTAGGTGTACATTATGTTTGCTTCATGTATTTAGATATCATCTGTTTTTATTAAAAAAAAAGAGATTGCAAAGACAATATACTGCATACAGAAGAGCAGTAAGAAGGTATTTCTTCTTAACTACTAGGGGATTTATTCTGAACTGATCTTACTTGGGTGGTGATAGCTTTTTATGCCTTGGGTAAAGATACAGAGGGTAGGTCAGAGTTGAAGTTCTATAAAAATTACAAATTTTTTTTCAAAGGCTGGGATAAAAATTGTCTAAGTACCTCATGAATATTGTTTGATCAGCAAGAACCTCCAGAAATATTAAAAATCCAGACTGGGGCCATGCATAAAGGTAGTTGCAGAGGCAAAGCAGCATGATGTATTATCCTAGAGGATGGTATCATTTGTATGTTCTCTCTGGACCTGAAAGGTCTTGTAACCCTCAGTATGAAAATGTTTAATTAATTAACCTACCTGGATTCCTCTCAGCTAGAGCCAAGACTTTAATATACAGCCTGTGAGTGACACAGACTATATTAAAACAAGCAAATTCAGAAACAAGTATCCTAGGCTGTATTCTGACTGAAACATGCCAACACTTTTCTGCTTATTGGTTCTCAGGAACACAGAAAAGGGATTCAGTGCTTGCTCAGAAAAAAAAAAAAAAAAAAGCCAGGGCGAGTAGGGGATCAAGACTCTGGCATACACAGCAGCACAATTCTTCAAACAGATTGAGACAATGCCGTACAGAACTCACCTTTTTTTCTGGCCTGTCAAGGAGCAGAACAGGGTTTTTGGTCCACCTGGCAGCCAGGAGCAGAGTCAGACAAACAGGCTAGATGGGCCATCCTATCAGTCAGCATTTACGTACCCCAGCTCACTGACAAAAGAATATGTTCCTTCCCAGTTTGCAGACCAGAGAGGGAAATGGAGAAAGTAGGAGAGCAGTGTAGCTGGAGTATTGTGAGAGAGAAGAAGGTGATTAAGATTGACGTGAAAGAGGGCAGGAATTTCTGGAGGCTATCTTGTTGGTATGGGGACACTTGGAGCACTAAGTTAAGAGAGAGTTAGAAATTTAAAGAGAATCAGGGAATGTAAGGGCCAAGGCAAGCACTGGGTTGAGCAGCAGGTGTAGGGGGAATGGACAAACTGAACCCTTTAATGGTTCAGTTAAAACACGTGCTGCTGCTAGGATTAGTATCGTTTTAACACTTCTGATGTGAATTAAGGAGAAAACAATGAACATTGTCTGTAGACAAAAAGTTTTCTTTCCAAGAAAGTTGCTGTACTCTCTGTCCAAGCAGAGGAAGTCATTTCTTCTTATCTTTTCCATCCAAATGCTGAATGGAAATATCTCTGATCAAAGGCATGATTTGGATGAGGAATGGTGCAGTCAAATTTAAAAAACTGAGACAACTAAGGCAACAGATAAATACAAGGCAAAAGCCAAGTCAAATCAAATGTTGACATATACACAGAAGATAAATAATTGAAGAATAAAAATTGTACCTTTAGAAATTTGTTACAACTTGGTAATCTGTACATCCAAAAATTTCTTAACTGCAATCTGTAGTATGCTTCATATCAATCGTGAGGCTTCTTCTTAGAGTAATTTTATTTAACTCTTCCCTGATAAACTCAGGTCAGCATTTGTAAGCAATACACTGCAGAAAACTATCTTGCTGCATTGTAAAATAAGGATACCGGTCCAAAAATCACAAAGGATGGTATTTTTTGCTTCCTTAATGGTAGGTAGCAAAAAAAATTAATAAAATATTCCATATATAAGAGTAAAAACCTGTGATCATTTCTGATGCCTCTAACCCAGTGGAATTCATGTTTTATAAATGAAATGTTAGATTTTATTTCTTTATTGACTGGCAAAAGCCAAGTAAAATCCCAGAAGAATACCTACAGTACATCTTTTCTGACATGGGGCAATTGGTTGTTTCATTACAGGGAAATCAAACCAGATGTAACTTGATTCTTTATTACCGTCTTCTAAGGCAGAAATGGATCAATCTTTGGAAAACTGTATGGATGATAATTTGGATGATAACTTGAAGACAGCATATTTTAGTGTGTAAGGCCAAACAAAATAATGAAATCTTGTTTTAAAGCATTTAAAACCCAGTAAAAGTCACTGCTGCATAATTCGAAGCATTTAAAATCTAGGGACACTTTATCAATACTTGTAAAATAATTTTTTAAAACATTTTATTTCATTATTACTTTTAAAGTACTTCGTGGTGTAAGGGTTGGAAAATATTTGGTGTTGCATGTATACTGTTACCTGATGGGTAAATTCACATGCTTTTCATCCATGTAGGTAAGAACAATAATATACCCCCAGATTCCCTTACTTAGAGTGACTACTTCGCATCTATCTCTAGTTGACAAATCTAAACTGCTCATGCAGGTTCCATCTGTAGTCAGTCAAGAGCAATAGGATTTCCGGATGGTGATTCAACGCATGTGTTTTAGATGTGTTTCTAAGAATGGAATGAAACATGTTTTGGAGTCCTTCCCTTCCCCTAATGCTTCCTAAGGTAGACTTACCTAAGTTCATAATTAAGCTTGAAAATTGGACTGTATACCTAACCTGAAACAGTTAAATTAAATTATAAGTATCCCAGCTTTACTGATTTATTTTTAATTACCTAACTGTATAAAGAACAGACATGGCAAAAATAAAGTGATATTTATTTTGTGCTGACTGCTGCAACACTCAGCAACATACATGTAAAATGTGATGTATTGACAGTTGGATTAGGTACGCAAGCTTAATCTTTATTAAAGTATAATAAACTTTGCTAACAGGAATCTCAAGAATTTCAACGAAGGGAAATACGAAGGAATAACACACCATGCATCAGTACCAAATGGCCACTAGCTGGAAAGCAGCTTGGCAGACAAAGGTCTGGAGGTCCTGGTGGACATAAGTTTACTTTTAACAAGCAATATGCCCTCACAGCGAAGAGCAAGAACATCCTGGGGCTGCATTGGGAAGATTTTTGCCAGCAGGCTAGGGCAAGTGATTATTTCCTTCAGTTCAGCCCTAGTGAGAAACATCTGGAGCACTGGGTCCAATTCTGGGCTCTCCAGTATGAGACAGACATGAACTTACTGGAGCAAGTCCAACAAAGGGCCATAAAAATGATTAAGGGATTGGTGAGTCTGACATACGTGGAGAGGCTGAGAGACTTGGGACCATTCAGCCTGGAGAAGAGAAGGCTCAGGAAGGAACTTATCAGTGTGTGTAATAAATACTTGATGGGGGCAAGTAAAGAAGATGAAGGCAGTCTCTTCTCAGTGGTATCCTGTGAAAGGAGAGGAGGCGATGGGCACTAACTGAAACACAGGAAATACTACTCAAACATAAGAAAAAACCATTTTTACTGTGAGAGTGGTCAAACACTGGAATAGGTTGCCGAGAGAGGCTGTGGAGTCTCCATCCTTGGAGTTATTGAATACCTGTCTGTATACAATCCTGGACACCCTTCTTTAGCTGACCCTGCTTGATCAGGAGGGTTGGACTAGAAGTGCCTTCCAACCTCAGCCATTCTTTGTTATAAAACCTAAGGCTACTCCTTCTCTTCACTGACCCCCAAGGATCTGAAACAGCACCAAGTCATAGCAAAAATGAGAAAGGAACAGCATGTCTCGTTGAATAGCGTTGTCTCTGTACATGATAACCCAGGTGAAATCACACAGTCAGTGAACTTAAAAGGAGCTGTTATTAAATATGTATCTTACACATTACTGTCAGAGCTCTTACTATGCCCCAAACTGTAAGGGAATAAAGATGAACTCCATTACATGAGCCTCTTTGGCAAAGGATTTGGCAATAGCTCATTAAATAATGTTATTAACAAATTCCAAATGCTACAAAGCACAGGCTTTGTAACTCAATCATGCTAATGAAAGAAGCTTAGCCTGAACTGGAAAACGTCATTAAATACAGGACAGGAAGGAGTCAGGAATTCATCTAGTCCTTTCTTTTCGTCTGAGACAATGTCAAGACCGTAGTTGCCAGAAGTCTGTTTAATTTATTCTTGAAAATATCCAGATAAGGGGATTCCAGAGCACCCATATGTAATCTGTTCTATATAGTTTCACTGTCCTTAAGGCTGGAGAGCTTCTTCCTGATATCCGTCTTCACCTGGACAATAAGCAAGGATTGCTGATCCTCTTTACAGTAATCTTATATATTGGCAAGCTATTACGACAGACATAACCCCCCAGTAGAGTCTTCTTTTCTCTGTCCTAAAACCAACAAACAAACAAATGCCCAAAACACCCAATCATTTTCCCCTATGCAATGTTTTTCACTAGCACTGTCATCAGACAATCTTCTGGCAGTCTACAATATCCCAGACATCAGACACGTATGACTTACATATAGCAACAAGAAGGGGAGACAATTGACAAATGACTGCTACGCCCCAGAAAGGGCTGTCGATTAGCTGGGATGCAATCTTAAGGACAGAGTCAGCACAAGGTAATTGAAGCATGAGGGAAGAACAAATTTTACTGAAAGTAGTGGCAATTTCAAGTAGTTTTTAATGTGCATCTTGACTTAATAACAGCAAACGCAAGATTTAAAAACTATCACAGTACTAGACCTTTCCTAGCTGTGGTGGATTAAGGTCTTTACTACATCTTTTCTAATAGCTAAATGTCATTCAAGATTTATGCCTGTACAAATATGAAGGTTTTTTATCCTAGGCTGTTAAAACTAGCAGTACCTAATATAGACAGGCCCTGTACTTCTCTTCATTATCAGTTAATTTAACAGAAGTCATGAATCCCATCTAAGATGAGCAAAACAAACAAACAAACAAACAGATTATATGTCCATTTTGGGAACACAGTATAGTATTAGATGTAACAGTGATACTGAAGTCCTGAAGAATAGGACTTTATTATTTGAAACCTGAATTTTTCAGTAAAGTTCTTCACAGGTGGATTCTTCAGTCTTTTATAAATCAAAAAAATTCATTTAAAAAGTATGATGTAGGCATGAATTCTACATCTAAGTTGGTACGTATCTGAACGCTTTGCTTCAAAAAACCTCAGGTATTTCCAGTATCTTTTTTTTAAGAAATCACAATATAAATGAAGTCAGCATTTTGCTAATTGTTGCAAAGAACACACAGACTATATGTATTCTCTATGACATTTTTCTAGGACCAGCAATCTCATATTCTCTCTGTCAAGCACAAAAACCCTTGATGTGATATTGAACTAAGAGCTACCTTTGGACAGCCATCTTCATGTAATATTAAAACCCTTTTTCACCATCGCAGGTACAGTACAAGTCTGAGATCTTTGCTTGAAGAAGATGGAGAAGTTGATTCATGCTTTTGTCACGTCTAGGTTGGGCTATTGCAATTTATTATTTTAGCTAAGTCAAGCTAAAATGCTTGCTTCAGCATCTCCAATTTTGTCAAAACATCAATCGCTACAAATCTACCCCAACTCGATACTGTTTATCAACTCACTTCTTTAAGTGTTTCCATTTACTTCTAGTAAAATACCACATTTATTTTAAAGGAAAGCTTTCAGCTGGAGAACCATACTTGTCCTGCTAATTTGTGCGTTTATTTAATAGACTAAATTTGAAAGGGGCTTTCAAGTATGTAGGTATAAGCATTCACACATGTAAGTAATAGAGTTTATGCTTGCAAAGCCCATTTTGACAAAAGGGATTTGCTTCAGAAAATTCTATCCCGTGTGTAGGTAAGTGCTAGATCCATCACATGCATGCAGAGATGACAATGTTTGTAAAATATATGAACAAATTCTTCCATGAAGAAAAAGTTTTGTGTACAACTGTGGGGTCAAGCCTTTCAGGATCTCGTGTAGATTCAAAGTGGGTTTTCTGCTGGAGGTACAATTGTTAAAGCAGCAATTTCAGGACAATACCGTCACAGCTCACTTCCTGTTTTAGTGGTTTTGAGTGAAACAATCAGGTAGTTTGTACCACTGGCTCCTTATTAATCTTTTTCCTCATAAACTTACTTAACATAAATAGCTAAAACCAGAATTGGAAACAGTGCTAATCTAAACCAATTTTCTGCATGAAAACTGCAGATTCCTTCTCTTTATTTGTGCATATAACCTAACAAAGTGTTATTGAAATAGGTTGTTTCTTTCAGAAAGACATCTGACATTGATAAAAGGACTCCAAGTGATGGGGAATTTACCATATTCTTCACTAATCCATTGCAAAGCTGATTGCCCTCACTGTTATAAATGTGTGTCTTGCATCTACTCTTTTGACTGAAATCTCTTGCGACTGCACGTTGGTTCAAGTAAGATGCCATGACTTGTGTAAGAGCTTAATACATCAATGACTGCTCCAAGTGCTGACAGTACAAAATGAGTGAGCTTTCCCCAACCATCAGATCAGATACAATAATCTTGTTACAGAACATTTATGCTTAAATTTAAATTTATAAAGCATTGCACAGGATTTTAACCATGCTGTTTCACTGCCCATAATGGAAATTGTCTGACTGCATGCCCTACAAGCTGCTGATAAAATGTATGTGTTAGACACTAAGGACAAGATATATGAAACGAATTGGGTGCTGCTGTGCTGGGATTTGTAATGCCTACACTTTTAAGCTGCTTGACTTCCTTTCTGCTATCAAGGTCCTGGATTAGATGGCCAAGACTCAGTGGGAATAATGGTATAAATCAGTGGGAGCACAGAGCTGCCTCATAGCAGCCAGTAAGTTCTGTAGGAAGCCTCTTTATTCTAGCCACTATAAAACTTTAGCTATTGCTGAAGAGGATATGTATTTTGAATTACATTTCTGGCCATGGTTTAGTAGCTTAGTCTGCAATTAGACAGCACCGAAGATGCTTTCTGTACTTCAAAATCTTGTGTCCAGGTGGTAGAGATACTTCTCCCCTTCTGTGATAAAGAATGAAGCAGAAGAAACAGTTCAACACAAGGCAGTAAGGGTGATGGCTTTTTTACGCAAGTGCTGCTAAGCTAAACCTCCTTTCCAGCATGTGTGAAATCAGCAATCAGTTGCTTCCGCTCCCTGAAATAATTATATTCATCACTCAAAAGACAAATCTAAACAGAGCAGATATCATAAAACTTTTCTGAACTGCAAAGTTGTGTATGGACACCATCCTCCAAATTCATTCCCTAAGCCACATCCCCAGCATAAAATTCCTGACATCACCATTCTCTAACATGTGGTCCCCAAATAAAGATTTTAATCCTAAGTGCCACATGCCCCTCAGCCTTTCACAGGATCATTAAATGGTTTGGAAGGGATCTCTGGAACTTACCTGGTCCAACTCACACGCACAAGCAGGGCCACCTAGAGCCAGTTGCCCAGGACTATGTCCAGATGGTTTTTTTGGTATCTCCAAGGATGGAGACTCCACAGTCTCTCTGGGCAACCTGTGCCTGTGCTCAGTCACCCTCCCAGTAAAAAAGTGTTTCCTGATGTTCAAACAGAACATCTTGTGTTTCAGTTTGAGCCCTTTGACTCTGGCCCCGTCACTGGACACCACTTTCTCAAACTCCTGCATCATGAACAAGCAAGATGTGTCATGTTCTTTGATCCTCATTGCCTGAAACCTTACTTCTGAACTGTACGGGTTACTGTTTCCAGGAAAACAGCTGCAGTACCGCAGCACCTCAGAGCTATGACCTCCTATTCTGATGAGGTGAAGGCAAGTGGGGAAAAGAACTGGGACGGGGTAAGGAGAGAAATACAAGAATAATCTAGCATGTATGGCTGGATTGTTGGACAGGGAGTCACAGCTTATGCACTTTACACAATATGTCACCAGGACTGTAAGTCATTTCATACTCATATGTAAAGAACCTCACCTGTAAATGAGGTCTTTTCAGTTGTATGTCCTTCATTTACTGGTCAATTTAATGCCAGATTATTCTATATAAAAGAATTTTGAAAATATATTTCAAGAGTTATTTATGCTTTTCATAGTAAATTGATTTTGTCTTTAAAAAATTAAACATCCCTGAAGTATTCTTTGTCACAGTGATCAAAAACTATGTTTGCTCCTTTCACCACAGATGCCACTCACAAAGAGAACAATCTCTTCAAGAAAAGCCGGTGGTTTGTACCCTAATGTATAACATAAACACAGGGGTGTAACAGGATATTTCAAGGTTTGAATCACACAAAGGTAAATGATTACAGTCCTGAGACAGAGTTTTAAGTCCCTTGTCCCATGCCCCTAATGTCTTGTTTAGTATAGCAGATATAACATTAGTCATGTAGTTAAATTATAGTTCAAGTGTGTCATCTGGTTAGGAGGAGCCAGAGTAGAAGTTAGGAGACTTATGTACTATTTTGAATTCTATCATCTCTTTCCAAATGAACACTGCCAAAACATTTTTTCTCAGAATTAGAATTATGTGTATCTATTTTTATTAATAAAAGAGATGTTACATGGTCAATAACTACTAATTATTAATATTGTTGCTATTAGCAGGAAACTAAGATAGATCCTGACTGTATAATTTACATTTTGTGATAAACCTTTGAATGACTTCATTGTACTGGGTGTTTAACAAAGAAGCATTCCCAGTGCTCTACAATGTACATGGCTATAGTTTATGACCTTCTGGCATGAACTGAATAATACATATCTTAAATAATGTTGGTCTGAAATATGATAGATGTGGCCTTGAAACATGCAAACATGAGTTTTGCAGGCTGTTCTATTAGATCTCTGAAGCTCTAGAAGTTTATGCACGAATCTCATTGTCACCTTACAGATCTTCAATGTTACATGCAGGAACTTATCTTGTCCTTTCTGTTTTGCATCTAAAAAGAAAGGTTGAAATAAGTTAACTTTTCTTGCACTTATTATATCTGGAATGTGACATTCACCCTTACAAGTAGGCAGGGGGATTCAGTTAATGTTTAACTCTGGGTAACGTTACCAATTCTCTTACCATACTTAATATGGAAAAACTCTTCCTGTTGTTCACTGAAGACATTGGCATGTGCTGATGACAGAGAGGCACCTTCTAAGGTAGGTAGATTTCAGAATGGCTGCATTTCTTTTTGCAGTGTCTTGAGATTCTAAAAAGTCCTCATGGGATATGACAAAGGCAAAGTTAAAGATTCCTGATGTAAGTCCATAAAAGTATACAAGAAACTTAAGAAATAGTGTAGACTTTACTTTGGAGCAACAATCTCTAACATATCTGGGGGATGAGGGACCTCAAATAGCACCTCCAAAACCTATCACTAAGCTCAGCTTTATGTTACATTACACACCAGCTGAGGGAACTCTCTCTCCCTGTTTTTAGCATTTTTGTGTCTCTCAGCATTTAACATTCAATTTGTTAAATGTCACTGAAGAAAAATAAAATGAAAAAGACATCAGTTAATAATGTACTCTTTAATGTTTCATCATCCCATGACTCTGTGTTTCGCCATGTTGACCTAATTTGCCATGACAGGAACATGGTCCTTGTTTCAGAATATTCCAAGTGTAGAAATGAGTAAATCTTAGTAAGAATTGTGTGTTACCTTAGCAAACAGAGTCAGCTTTATTGACATTATTTTAACTGTTCATAGTCAAGATATATCATTAGGAAGACACAAGTGGAACACGATTTACTTAGGTACGTAGTGTTTTAATTGCCCCAGTTAGGGTCTGATCCTTCCTCATACGGCACTCTGACATTCTGCTTACATCAGATCTCAACGTAGTGATTTAGTATTTTGCCAGATTAGGCAAAATTGAGCTGTAAATACAAGTTTTGTTAGGACTATCTGACACTCTAAACGAATCTCACAATATAAAACCTTCAACTGGAATAGAACAAGTAGGCGAGGACGTTAAAACAATAATACACCTTCCATCTATTGGTCATGTATTTAAATTCATAATGAAAAATCCTTACGTGTTGACAGCAGTGGCTACTGCAGGAGTTCCAGCCACAGTGGACACAAGTCCACATCACACAACTATAAGTACAAGTGGTCTAATACTGTAGCACTTATATATCCTAAGTGAGAAGATAAGAACTGAAAAGCTGATAAAATTAAGCTTCTTTTTCACCTTCAAGACAGCCATCCTAAATCAAGATTGAGGCATTCTAGCATTATTGTGAGTAAGACTCTATTTCCATGTTTAATTATATTGTGAATACAGAAGGGCCTATAGCAGCCATTACTACTAGGCGCCAGCTCACAAATGCAAGAATTCAGAAAACTGGAGGAGAAGGATGAGCAAAGTGGTGAAGATTTAGGTTAGATGTCAGAATGGAACATTCTGCTGAAATTATTGCAAAATACTTGCTAGCAGAGAGAATAGTAAATCTAGCCAACTGCATTTATTAAAAGTATTCTCTATGCATTATTTACTTACAAATAATCACTTTCCAGATATTTAAGTGTTAGAGAGACTCTGTTTTTCCGTAGAAACTTAATTAATTTACCTATCCCAGTACAACCCATTTATCCAATTTATCTTCTTTTTTATACTACAAGCTACCCGTAATTTGAGATGTCACATTAATATATAGTGATACCAGTGCACTTAATCAGGACAACTCTAAAATGAAAAAATGGAAGTAAATGCATAAACATTTACAAGGTCATCCTCCAGCATATAATTTCATGAGTGAAAGTAACCTACAAGGCACACATTAACCTTAAAAGGTAAGGTCAACATGAATATTTTTTTTTTTGTTTATTCCTACATGCATAGGTTTCATATGTATTACTTAGTATCTGCCATTCCTATGAGATAATTATAGTGAAAATTATTAGCTTCAAATGCAGCACCACAAAACAGTAAACTCAGATAAATATTTGATCTTTCGTGTTTGCAGCCAGTTTCACACATTCCTCCCCTACGATCCCAAATTATCTTTGGCAACTCCCACTGATTACTGTGTACTCTTGCTTTTGAACATTTTATAATGATTCAGAAGAATGGATGAATTTCCATTAGTTGTGTTCTCAGAAGCTTAGAAATTACTTCAGATAGATACACTTTCTACAGTGTTCCTTTTTCTTCTGGTGCACACCTATGATGAAACTTAAGAGAAGTTCGAGCTGGGGATGTTCCCTGATCTGCTGATGATCCAGAAACCTTTCACAGCAAAGAACATTTCCTTGGGGGACGTAAAAAAAATTGACCTAGCTGTGGAAACATAGGATTTATTCAAATCAAAGCCACTTTGCAAAAAATTGAACAGATGATTTTAAGAAATTAGTTTAAACTTACTACATGTAGTAGTACATTTCTAAATGTAAGGAAAAAAAAATTTTTTTTCCAACAAAGATCAGAAATGAGAAAACAGATAGTCAAAGTAGAGGAAAAATTGCCTGAGAATTTAATTGCTTTCATCTACTTGGGTTCCTACCTGTGACTATTGTTCTAAACATAACACTAAGATGTAGCCCGCAGTCCAGTTATCTGCCTCTTCTAGATGACAAAAGACAGGAGGTAAGTGTGGGGCAGTGAAGTATGGCGATTTTCGTCAATGTCCTCTCAGTGTCAAACAAGATAGTATCACTCTACTCACTCAAAGAAACTTTAGACTAGATTCCAGTTACAGACAATGGACAGCACCAGGCACTTCTAGGATGCAACTACCTATATTAGATATCTATTTTGGATGTGCTAAATCACATCCTGAAAATACATAGCACTCAACAGTGCATAAGGTCATCTAGACAATTCACATGTGGACAATGTAGATGTACATATTTGGTCAAAGCCCATCTTATGTCTCTGATTACTTTGGAACATGTCTATCATTTGGGAAAGCCAATGACGTGCCTTATGAGTGACTAACTTCATTGATATCTGTATTCTACAAGCCATGCAATCAGTTTGATGATTTATAATGCCAGATACTATGTTATCCAAATATCTGTTCCTTAATATATGTTTCAGGCAACAGTGCGTCCTTCTGGCCAGTTGCCTTTTCTGCTGGAATATTAGATCAGATTTATGTCTCTGCAAAACGTTCACCAGGTCTGTTTTCTGAGGGGTATATGAGGACAGCAGTGAAGCCCTTGTGCTCTGAACACGCATTCAGTTAGGCTATCACTGGCACCAGTTTCCTTTGTTCAATGCCAACATAGGGAACCTCAAGGAAATCTCGTGCCATGGCATAACCAAGATATTGACAACATGCAGCGATTTTAATTTTTTTAATTTACAAGTCCAGTTAAACAATGAGCAGAGCAATGTGTGCATTGATGGACTCATAGAAAAGAGTGATAGAAATTAAGAGCAACATTTAAAGAAAATAAAAGTAAGAAAGAATAAATCGCCGATTGCCACTCCTTATAGAGATGAAGGTTTTCAACACAAGGCACGTCATTAGACTCCCAGCTACTTCAAGGGTTATTAAATATCACTTTCAGCCAAAAGAGGTCTTTTTTTACTCAATATTTTCACTTTAAATGTTCACATCTTAGCTTCTTAGGACTAATGCCTTCCTGTAGTAACCCAGGGCTTTGCCACTTCCATGTTGAATCATGATATATGGCACTACTGAGAACTACCTGAAAAGGCAGTATTTGGTAGGCCTACTTATGAAGTAACATATCTGAGAGAACAGATGTTCTTGCTGCACTAGCTATAAAATGACCAGAACAAAATTTGCAGTGGTCACTTGAAGGCATAAAACTGCAAATAGGCATGTTCCTGACTATGTTAGATTTCTTGTCCAGCACTTTTTGATATCACCATGGTAAATCTAACCTCAAGTGCTTGCACTTATATTGCCGTACCATTAACAACAGAAACATTTTTTCATGGGAGTTCATCTGTCTTTCTTTGAATTTTTTAAAAACCTTACTGTGTTATCAGTTAGCATTTCTAATTAATAGTATATTCATAACCCAGACTTCTGTTCCTCAAACTTCTGAACACTAGGCTCCAGACCAGACTTTAGCATGGCAAGGAACAAACTTCTAGGCAAAGTTTATAATTGTTTTAATTAAAAGTGCAAATGCAGATATACTTTGGGATCTACTTTGCTCTGGGACCTTCTTTCTCTCTTGATTAGACTGGATCTTGTTATCTTCAACCATCTATTCTTCCAGGCTTTTTTAAACAGATTCCTCATGGAGCTGTGAGGGTTTATCAGGAACTAACTAAAAGACATTCTTTTGACATTAAAAGGGTTCATAGGAGTTCCTATTTTCAATACTTTTATATAAATTTCTGTAAGGTATAATTTTAAAATTATGTGTTGCATTTGGAGACTGAGTGTTTCTGTGGAAAACTCTCCAACATATAAATAAATAAATGTGTCTTTGAAAGCTAAGTAATTCCATATCTTGATATACTATCTTCATGCTATGGGTGCAGTCCAGCTAGTGAATCAGTTGTAGGATAATACTAAAATTACTATAATTCACAATTGCAGGTTTTAACTAAGGTAGTTTTAAAAATCTTTTTACAGCTATAAACCATGAAGTCATATTCATATTTACCATGAAGTCTATTCATGTTACATTTCATCCCATCTTGTCCTGTCAATCAATGCCTAATGCAGTGTTACTCTAATTATGTACATACAATGTAATTATATTGTAAGTAGAAATTCTCCTATTAAATATAACAATGCTTTAGACATGGGTAGACTAAAGAAACAATGCTCTGCAGAGTTGTGTACAATGATTCTTATCTAAACAAAGAGCTGAAATGTCATATGAAGGTGGAACACAATGAAAGTGATTGAAATGTCATCTTTCGCACTAGTTAAGATATTGTATGCTGACTACTTTACAATGCACTCTAAATACAAAAAAATTGTGTCGTAATGTTGGTTGAAGATATGTATTTCTGTTGTTGTTTTAACCTTTTTAAATTACACTATTATTTTCAAGGAAGGCTTATAATGCTTCTTAGATGAGTGACATGTTTTCTTTTTAGCTTTAGTACTTTACAGAAGAAAAGATGAAGCAGAGAGAGCATCAGATCTAGGAAGCATGTGCACCAGCTATTATCAGTCACCTAGCTCATACTTGTCTCATTAATGTGGTTTCAGAAGAAGGTCAGACCTGTAGCAGATGTATTACTCAGATGACAATAGGAACATCAGCACTGATGCGTATCACTCACAGAAGTAAAACCTCTCTGCTTGGGCCATTGCTGCCCAATCAGGACACCATTACAGTGAATAAATTGTTACACTTAGTCTCATAAGTGTATATAAAAAAGAAATGCCATCAGTGTACTTCATTCAGATCTAGAGAATAGAACTCCTCAGATGCAGACAAAGGAGGAATTCTGGAGGCAGGAAGGGAAAAGTGTGTATTTATTCTCTAAGTGGGTCATACCATGTGGGAAGAAACCTAAAAGGATGGTGCATTTCCAAAGCATGAAGTAGACAGCAATGAACACAGTGGACCAACATCCCCAAGAGGTATACAGTGCAGGATGCAAAACCTAATCTAAGTATCTAAATGTCAGTGCCTACATGTAAACTAAGTTTCTAAGTTCCCATTACAGTCAGCTGAATGTTAGTCAATGCAAGCAAGAGGGCTGTACATCTGACTAAATGTCATCAGCTTCTTTAGGCTGATTTTAAGAACTCTCCAGACTCTACTAATCATATTGACTAGATGGAAGCTTAGATACATAATTCGCATGTTGGTACTTACATTTAGAAATCTAAATTTAGATTTTTAGAATGCAAGGCTGAGCATCAGCCTTGGGCTGTGTTTCTAGCTTTGGGAACAAATGATAATCCTGTGATCACAGGAATCAGAGGTATAGAGAAGCATTCTTTCTTGTTAGCTGTTCAGGCTGAACTCGATATATAAATGAAAACCACGAGGTTTAAAACCCTGTAGCCAAGGACAGACTTGAGCACAATCAGTTACAAGATTTTTGAGGATCTCTTTCTTCTCAGAGTCCCATGGTCTGGACCACCTAATAATACTTTACTGAGTTGACACACAGCAGCAACTCTAATGTGTCTGTCCGTCATCTAGGTCTTGCCCCCTGACATATGAAAAGCAGCTTGATCTTCTTTAAAGAGAAAATAACCTCAAAACATCATATGTACTGGGATAACAAATGACCTGTACACAAACCATGACCATGAAGCAAGAGGGCCAACACGACTTGCTCCTGTGTGCGGTAGTGACTCACTCCTCCCATACTTGTTCTCCTGTACCCTTTGAGGAAACTGAGCCTATACTTGGTCTAGCGCTGTTGTGTGAGAATGCAGGACAGACCATAAACCTAAGAGGGCAAGAAAAGGAGCTTGCAGAAGTGGGAATATGTGATATCGGTTTTACTTGGGAAGGCTTGGGAGGTTTCTATGGCTGAAAGACAAGTGATGTTGGATTTTAGTTTTTTAAAAATAATTTAGGACTACCCCCTAAAACTTTCTTGAGACCAGTCTAGCTATCTCTAGCAGAGGACAAAGTCAAATTATTTCAGAGTTTTAAAAAGGTTAAATCTGACTCAGTTTATTATCAGTCTTAGAACATTTCTTCTTTCTGTCACAAACTTTCCCAAAAATTTTTAAAATGGTCTTCAGTCTACCCAGGAATTTTCAGGCTTTCCCTTTTTCTTTAAACATAGGAATATTTGGAGTTCTATTCTCAGATATCTTCATGCCTATGGCATACTTGACATACAAGAAGAGGCTGAGAGAGCTAGGACTGTTCAGCCTGGAGAAGAGAAAGCTCAGAGGGGAACTCATCAATGTGTGTAGTAAATACCTAGTGGGAGTGAGTAAAGAAGAGGAAGCCAGACTGTTCCCAGTGGTATCCAGTGAAAGCACAAGAGGCAAATGGCATGAATTGAAACACAGGAAATTCCATTCAAGCATAAGAAAAAACATTTTTTCTGTGAGGGATGTCAAACACTAGAACAGGTTGCCCAGAGAGGCTGTGGAGTTTCCATCCTTGGAGATATTGAAAAGCCCACTGGACACAGGCTGGAGCAACCTGCTCCATCTGACCCTGCCATGACCAGGGAGTCAGATTAGACAGTCTCTGGAGATGCCTTCCAATCTCAGTCGTTCTTCGATCTTGTGATTTCTCAGTTCCATATGCCTGGTCAGCAGAAGGTTATGAAGCAATAAAATATTTTTAATAACTCAACCTTTTGAAAATTTTGGAATCATTATTGTTTCCACATATTGCACAAGACTACTTAGGAATTTGCAGTGCATCAAAAGTTTAGCACAGCAACATTTAACCTTGATAAGCACAAATCAAAGTTTAAGACACCAGTGACTTTCATATTCATTTTCCCATTTTGTTTATCTCTTTCAGCTTTAATTTCCTAGTTCTTTTGTATGTTTTTGTCATTAAATTTCAAAGAGCATGTTTGAGATGAGAGTCTGAATCCCTCTGTATGTTTCACTATTGCCCCTTGATAGTCAGTGACTAGTGAAGGGAGATAATCCATTAGCAAAGTAACCTTAATCTCCGAGTTTAATGGTCTTCACCCATCTACAAAGCACACTCAGAAAGCTGTGATCCCTTGTAACACAGTCATGCACAGCTCCGAGCATCAGCTGGGGTGCACCCCCTGCCCTCCACTCTCACTTATATCCCCAGCTCTCTGCTGCCTTTAAGGGTATGCAGCACCTTGTGGAGGTGCAACCTGGTGCACCTTGAGGCAAGTCCCCAGGCAGCAGTCTTGTCCCATTGAGCCATAACTGATTCTCCCCCTTCCAGCTGCACAAAAAATGGCTTATGTTGAAGTCACTCACTGAATATGTCGAAGCATTGCTTTGAAAATTTATGCCTATGTTTTCAAAGTGAGGTGAATTTCCAGCTGAAGCAAGATTTAGAGGAGATCAATGAAGCCTCTCTCAGTCGATACAAAAAAAAGATTGTGTAGACTTTAGAATAATCAAAGAGTTAATCTGGTTTATTCTTACATGACTAAAACTCACTGGTAGGCTTTTATTATGTTAATTTTCCAAACTTGCAAAGCAAAAAATTCAGTAAACTGAAAGTAACCAAAGGGCCTGTTTGGTAGAGACAGAAATGAACTGTGTCTTTTGAAGTGTTCCAGGGAAAATGTGTTCAGAATATTTAAGCCTCAAGTGAGTTACCAAAGGTTATTCATTCACAAGTGAGATAAATTCATACCTGTCAAATTGTGTGGATACTCTGTGTGATCACTAGGGCCTCAAATCATTTATTTTTTTCCCCAGTGAAAGTTCAATATTTTCATGTATCTGAATTTAGTAGTATTTCCTGTGTCTGAAAGTAAATTAATTCATTTTCCTTTCATCTCACTTTCCACTTTTACCAGACTACTGTGAAAAAAAAAAATCCAGGTTGGCTGACATAAATCTTTTTTAAATACAATTTCACAGTGCAAACAGCCTGCAACCTTCTTACGAAAGATATTATATTTGTAAACAGAGTCTTTTTAGTAAAATGCTATAGCTGTCAGTGATTTAAAATGGGTGAGTATAATATTATTTCTAATTCAAGACCTGCTTAGCCCTTGACACTTTTTCACTGCTTAAGCTCTTGGATGTGCAAAAGAAGGGTATACGAACCTAAAGCCTTTCCTTCTCCAATTTGATACTTGATCAAAAAGGAATTACTACACGCAACCTAGACTTGCCTTAATGTGATAGCATGAATCACTGTTTCCATCATGCCAAGTGTGGACTGAATTTTATATCAGCCCCATGGATTGACAAAAATTCAGTGGAGCAGTGTTAAAACAGGGGCTGAGGAGTCAGCAAGAATAGCAGAAACCTTACATTTTGAAAGATAAAAAAGATGGTCAGGGCAGGCAACAGAGAAACAGTTTGCTCATGAAGCTAGAACAGCAAAATTGGTTGACAGAAGCACTTACCGGGAATCACATTACTGAGACATACAACAAGAGTCAGAGACTGATTCTGTGGACTTCTCCTATATTTTTCTAACTGTTCTTTTTACTAACTGTACATAATAGGAGTTTAGATTGCAAGCGAGTTCAAGGCCACAGTCACTGCATAGCGAAGTTTTTATAAAAGAATATTTATTTTTTCACATTTCTGGCTGCATGGCAAATAAATAGCTTCATTTTATTTGCTTTCACAAAGAAAGAAAAGGAGGAAACAAGTCCCATATATCTTTTACATGCTTTATGCTAGTTAAGTTGACATTAAAAACCCAGAAAATAGTTCCTCAAATAATAATTATTTTAATATTTTTATATTCCATACTTTTGAATTCTTTGGGTTTTGTTGGTGAAGTGCTGTATTTTGCAGAATTTATGGCCTTTTGCTGCATTTGGCATCTCGGTGCAATGAAATAAGATGGAATTTTGAACAAGATATTGGGACAAACTTTGGGAAAACTCTGTATACTGTCTCCTGCCTAGATAAGCAATTTCAGAATTCTTACCTCTCCATATAGTATCATTAGATCTCACAGATAGTAAAATACCTTCAGGAATATGTCTTTCATTCTATTCAATGCATGTCTTTCTGGATAAAACTCTATATTCTCCTATTCAGTCATAATCATGTGGTTTACTTTTTTTTTCTGAAAATCCATGCATAATTTTTATTTTGAAATCTACGCACTACTCCTCAAACCTCACTTTGGATATGTTGGTTCTGAGAAATGCAGCTAACATGGTATCTTCTGTTTTGATCATGTCTGATTCATGATAGGGAATCACTACTGGAGGCGAGTTAAAACAATGAAATATTCAGTCAAAGCAAATATGAAATATTTAGTCTCCTAAGAACTAAAGACTGAAGTATTCCACACTTTAGTCTCCTAAGAACTAAAGACTGAAGTATTCCATGCTTGTACCTTGAGTAAGACTATGTCGCTCCTTTGGATAACATTTTTTATATTTACATTTGTAGGTTAGTATGTGTGTACAAGAGTAACTCCATCATTACATAGGTACTTCTTTATCTGACTTTTTATTATAATAGAAAATTCTGGCAACAACAAAAAAAATTAATATTCAATTTCTGGAGCTCTGATAACGCTAATAGCATACTATTTACATTATTGTAATCCACAATTGCAAAATTTACAAAACTGACATACTCTGATCCTGTTAAAGGGGGAATCTGGCCTAATGAGGTCAGAGAAGAATGTAACAGCATAAGTATATTGTATAAATACAAATAAAATAGATCACAAGGTACTCAGAAAATGACAGTTACTTTAATTCTTAAAGGGCTTAGACTTCCAACCCCTTTAGAAATTACGAAATGAAGAATAACAAAAAAACAACTCCCCATTATTATCCAAGCACAAGTGGTATAAGATCATTTATCTTGATGGATGTCACCTTAGAGCACATATTATCCCTATCTCTCAAAGTGTTTTTTCCCCCTTATTTCATCTCTGACATTCATTGTAAATTTAATGATCCACATACGATTTGCTGGTGTCTCAGTCTGGTGTTTTGAATCATGAAACTAGTGCTAAATTTATGGCACTGCAGTACCACTTAGTGAATCATTAAGCAGGACAGTGATTTTAATGATTTGGATCATACTGGACCTTATCACTGTATAATGAGGTTCCATTTAGTGTAAATTTTATGTAAAAATTCAATTTGCAAACCAACAACATGAACCTACAACACTTTTTCTAACCTGACATTGTATTTATTTATCGAGATTTCCACCACTGTTTCACATGGGAAAAGAAAATGCTACCTCATTACAAAAATAATTTTTTACAGTCCTTGCACCACCAAAAAATACGTGCTTTCAAATTTTGGTAGAAATCTGTTCTTAAACATAAACCTCTAGAGGGCTCTGATATGGTTATTAGAGTATCTTGAATCACATTGCTGTATTACTGTTCTGGCTAAGCACTCGGAGAAGTGATCGTTCAAAGGGCTCCCAAACCCTTCTCTGCTGTCTGAGAGGATTCATCAGCGCAGAGGGGAACATTCATTACTGCCCAGCTCAATATCATTGGGTCACCCCATTGCTGTTTCCATTATAAAACTCTGTTTCTCTGCAGGCCTTGCATGCTGAATGTTTATACTTTGCTTCTTTAAAACACACTGAAGGAACTGCATAGATATATGTTACCAATCCAAATACAGATTCCTCACTTTCAGCAGTTTTCTGCTGTAAAAAGCATAATGGGCACAATGGAGATAATGTATTATTAGAATAACTGGCAGTTCCTGTGGAAAGTTGTTCATTTGCAAACTAGTAATTTTAGACATTTTTTTTTCAATAAAGTTTGCTTCTCAAGTTGGTTTTCTTCAAACAAAAGCAATCTAAAATATTCACAGGTAATACTTGGTTCATTCTCTAATTCCATCTGACCTCTTGCTAGTATTAGCTA